>JAIWVJ010000075.1:0-36934 GCA_024322285.1 Musa beccarii
GTAACAGTGCTTTCCGAGCTGGAGATTGAACTGCAACTGGGTAAGGTTCCGGTCCCGCAGCTCCTCCGCTCGATTAATACAGGAACGAAGACAGGACTCGTTCTTGCTTTAGTTTCTTGTCTGTCTGCTTGTCGTCTTGTCTATCCGTTGCTTGACTCAATGCACATGATAGGCAGTTGCTTCAGTTTCTTACCTTGGAGTGGAATTTCCACTTTCCTCTACCAACTCAGTAGTCGTTTATCAGTTATTTGAATTTATTTGATTTGATTGAACTGGTTCACCAGGCTATTCTCTAAGATATGATGAAAAATTGATTGATTCGAGAGACCCTCGATGTAATTTCAAATAGTACGAAAAGCCACTCAACCCGGCGTATTGGAATTACCCCCGGCGTATTGGAAACAACTACCATTGAAGTAACAAACAGGGAAGGGGATAGTTGACAGTGTCGGTAGCAGGAGAGATGGACTAAGCAGATAAGATCTAGCACACTCCTATACTTATTAGTTAAATTCTGTAATTCCTACTTTCCATGCTTTGAAGCGAGGCGAGGGACACAGGTTCTCTTTCGGATCTTACCCCTAGCTGCAGTAGCTCATGCGCACGGCTAGCAGGCCTTCCCTGTTACGTGGGTCCCTGCCCCACTCGGTTCTAGTGTGTCTTTTCTCTTAATTCAATAATGCAGGTTTCAAGTCATAGGAAGCGGCGGAGTAATATGATTTCTGTCCTTCTTTCTATTTACCGCAATAGCGCATTTCAGTAGTGATTTGCGGAGTAGCGGTAAATGAATAGTCTAGTTGAATGTCAATAGTCAAGGAAGTAAGCTGCCCGGGATGAATTTAGTAAACAACCCGGTAGTCCAGTTCAGCATATAGAGAAGCTCTTGGGGTGCGAGAGCAGTTAGGGACTTCCTTCTATCATCATTGAATCTAGCTAGTGCATCTAGTAGAGTCGATGATAAAGCTGCTTGTTCCATTCGAATTACAACTATAGGGCAAGGGCAGCGGGAAGTTATGTTAAAAGGGGAGTTGACTCAAATCCATGTTAGTTGTCGACTCTAGTATATGCTTGGTTGCTCCTTCTCGATAGAAGGACCTTTACATCCGGAGTAGTTTCGAATTCTTATATTGGCTCTAGGAGCGGAGTTCAATCAGATCTTTCCGCCCTGGCCCAACCCCTCCTGTATTAGTAGTCAATCAAGTAAGAATTGCATTCAGTAATGGAACGTAGAAGACACCCTACTATATAAATTCTATCTTAATATATAATATAAAAGCAAAAGAGTGAAGTCTATAGTTGTCGGCTGCTTTGCTTGTTTCATTCGCATCTAGTAGAAGACATAGAATTGGGTCAGATCTAGTATAAGACTCTGAATAGGGGTATTTTCATAGTAGCTTGACTGTTGGTGACAAAGCAGGAAGTTAAGATCCGAACACTGATTCCTCTTTTTCTTAGGAATTTCACTCCTTGGGGCTTACTTCTGACTTAAATACTTGGTAGTTGTAGTTAAGGGAGCAGGTAATGATTCTGTGCTTTAGTGTAATTCTTCTTAGTAGTAGTTACATTCTTTTAGTAGTTTTCAAACTTACTTGTTTCATTCTGTCCGCAACTAGGGGCAGTAAGTCAACTCAATTCTGTAGTTCAATACCGGTAAGTCCACTCTATGAATACTAGATGGTTGATCAAGAGCACTAAGTAGGCGATAAAGAGAACAACAGGTTGGTTGGTTATCTTAGAGCACATGGTAGGCGAGAAGGATCACTAGCACTAAAAAGCTGCCTAAATAAGTAAGGGCAGCGAAAAATGAGATGGCTAACCCGCTTCAGATCTTTATTCCCTTGCCCCAGTTCTTGTTGTTGCTGAATCCTAAGTGTTACTTATAACTTTCCTTTCTAACTAAATAGGCTTTCAGCACCTTTCCAACTGACCTCTGACTTTTACTTGAGACTGAAATCCTTGCTTGCGCTGTTCCTAGACAATTCCATTCTATACTTGTTGTAGGGCTTTGGAGTGATCTTATTGACTTTGATTATTGGGCTGGGCGCAAGCGTGGTAGAGAGAGAATCAAATAAGCTTTAGGCGGCAAGAAGTTGAAGCTGCCTTAGTGTGCAGAAAGGAATATGCGCTTCATAAGATAGTACCTTAAGTAGTAGATCGAAAGAACAAGCTAATTCAAATATTCTATTCAATAGACCATGCTTCTACGGTTCCGGTTCCTTGAGACTTGACTTCAGACAGTAAGTCCTATTTTGGCGATAGGGAGTTTGAGTCGGAACAAGCTTAGTAGAATGTTGCACCTTTGTTAGGAAGGAGGCTCGAAATGAAAGTATATGAAGGTAGTGCTAATGCTTACAGATTGGGGTAAAGCGTGTTAGGAGAAAGTTCAATTGCCCCTGCCTGCTACTTATGATTCTGCTGACTCCTTAAGTTCTAGGCGTCAGGTGGTGTTGGAGTCCTGTGTTCGCTGGCGCGTTAGCGAGTGAAAAGGCGAAAGTCCGATGCTGCCTGCTGCTGATGAGACTGTAGCTAATTACCCCAAACCTTACTTATTTGTAACTAAGCCTTACTTTACTGGGCACTGACCTACACTTGGTTCTTATTTCACATAACTCTCTTCAACGCCTATGCCTATGGTTTTGTTTGAGCCAACACACCTTTATCTACATCTCCCGCTCCTCACTCGAATCCTTGTAGTTGTTCTTTGAATTCCCATGTTCGAGTTAGAGCCATATTAGTATTAGTAGCCTTATTACTATACAGAGTCTCCTTGCTTCGTTCCTGATGTCCATTAATTCAATACAATATATAACAACTTTCAATACTCTTTCAATACAATTCAGATAATATAGAATAATGTTGGAACAATCAAATAAAGTTCACAATCAAATAAAGTAAAGCACCAACCTCTGATCTCTTAACCTTCCCTACCTACCTACCTTTCATCCTTTAGTTCGCTATGGATTCTTTGCCCCATAGGGATTAACTCAGTCTTCTTTCGATCCACGCTCCTCACTTACCTAGCAACATCCGCTCCCGTCCCCTAGCTCCATCCTTTGACTACTTAGTTCAATATAGGTGTGTTTGTTTCATAACCCATTCTTATATACCATATATATCATTGGGAGAAACAACATTGATTCTTCGGGCAAACAACGTGTATCGGGTCCCTCATTCTTAACTTTTTGGTTGTTCTTGGTTTTTCGTAGCACAATTCATTCTGTGTGAGCGGAGGGAAAGGTATGCCTGTGTGATCGCAAAGGTATGCTCCGTCGACGGTATAAACTTGAGACTACGGGGATCAGATCATTCCCCTATGCATAGAAGGAAGGTCGGTCCCTCGCTCGATCGTGCATATAAAGTACCTAGCGCACGTGCATTGATGTACCATTCATTCACTAAGTATTAGAGCGTTAGGTCGTGTATCGACCAGCGGACGTGCATCGATGGTCCCACACCGCATACACCCTTGTCTAATATGGTATGGACACAGTAACTTACATGCATTGGGGATGCCTTGCTCGGTAATGCATTGATCGGCACCGGCATTAGGTTAAAACAAGGTTGGTCGACAGAACTACACCGACATAGATAATTAGATGAACCACACCAGCACACAACATAGATAATGAAAAGAGACAGGCAGCATCAGTTTTTTTATACAAAATTAGAAGATTCAAAGACAAGAGTTTAGGTCGTTTTTAGTGATAACTTTGGAAAGCAGTGTATAACAGTCCCCAAAAGCAGCTTAAGCATGATCGGTACCAGTAAGTGGTGAAATTGTTTAATGCTAGTTTGATTCTGCTACTAACACCATGAAGTTTCAGAATATGGTATTTTGACTTGAATGAAAGGTCGGATCCGATAGAATAGAGTGGCGGGTAGCACACGCGGATGTCAACTTTAGTTCCTTATTCCTTCTGCTGCTGTGGAGTCCATAGGTTCCTTGTGAGCGAGGCGGTCAATTAGATAGTGCCTCGACTTAAGGAATCGATTGTAGCTGACTTTCTCACTCCTGTTTAGGAACTACTTTCCGCTTTATCTGATCCTGGCCAGACTGTTCTAATGCATTTCTAGCCTAACATCAACACTTGTTTCCTTGCGGGTTAAGTTACGCTTACGTGAGCGGGCATGATACCCTGTGTTTTCACCCAACCTTGTAGTAGGCATTCAAAAGAGGTCAAATCATTAGTAATAATTACAGAATAGAACAGTCTTATGAGCTAGGGTGAACTTAGAGAATGGCAAATAACCTATGAAACCTCTTATCGGCTCAACTAATGCATTTCAAACAGCTGATAGGGTGTTTTCAATGAGAGATGGTGTTACCGCTCCGTGTAGAGATTGATTCGAGAGTAGATTCTGCTTTCCCGTATTCTTCTCCTGCATCCGCTTCATCTGGGCTTGTTCAACCGACAACCATAATATAAGTGAGCACCGGTACTCGCATTTGATTATCTATCGTAGCCTGCTCATGACTCCTTACTTTAAGATTACCCAATTGCTGCTTACTTTAGCCTTAATTAACTCCTTCTTTCTTCTCTCTAAGCCAAGAACGGAAATGGAACTAAAGCCAACTTCTCTAACGCTAAAAACGATACTTGCTCTTGCAAGCTTACTTTGATACTTATGATTCAGTTGTCGACTCAACTGCACTTGTTGGTTCTGTTGCTTTAGCTCTATCTTCGGCTTCTGATCTCGTAGACAATGCTCGAACTCTTATTCTTCCTCGACAGCGTGAATCATGTCATTTCAGATGTCACCCCTTATATACTTTACGATATGAGAACGATTGGCGAACTCGAGTAAGTTCCTGTCTTCAGTGTTAGGAGTGAGTTGTGCGGGAGTTTTGATCAACTTAGATAACAGGGTCTCTTAGTGCATTTGAGCCTAGAAACATAGACTTGTGAGTCAGTCTCATACTTCTCTTATTTCCCGCCTTACCTTAAGTAACGGTGTTTGGTTGCTGACTGATTAAAGGATAGAGAGAGCCTATCTTCCTTTCCAAAACTCCCCTGCGGAGTCAACAAACACAGATGAAACTGAAACAATAACTGCATTAGCTTCAATGCCAGGCCAGTATAAAGAAAGTATAATGCTACTAAGCTTTGGTTACCACCCGGAGACAAAGTAAGCAAGCAAAGGGCCAAGCTACAACTAAACAAGCAACTACGATACAAAGCAGGTGCCTCTACAGAACAGAAGAGAGTTAGACAGAACAGAACCCCAGTGCCAATTCCATTCCAACCTCGAGAGAGTTTCCGCAGTGTCAATTTTCTTACTTAGCTTTGGAGACAATTATTACATATTATATAAATTATTCTATTAACCATTATTTTCTATTACTTAATTACAATTACTATTCTTCTTTGACTGAGTTTTGGAGTTAAGCCTAGGTCTCTGTTTTCACTCTTGGGCTTACTTTTGTTATTCTCGTGCTGATGAGCTCAACTCTCACAAATACTACCATTTAGTCTTGCCCTGTGAGCCCGGATTCAAGTTCTGATATGCCTGGTTCAATGCCTTATTGTAAGTAAGAAGTATGAGTTCCTTTTGTTTCATTCCTTCCATTAACAGCTCGATTCCATGTTTCATTATAGTATAAGTATTAGCTCGATTCCAGCTTTTGAGCGGAATTTCAAGTTGCTTATTGAAATCTTATAGGCGCCAGTTCCATTATTGAGCTTACTGTTTTCGTTCTTATCCCTGTGTGTTAGTACGCCCGCTCTTATGTTTTAGTCCGCCTTCTTCTAACAATGAGCTCAATTCCCTATTCCGTGCTAATTCCTGACTTGTTAGAGGCTTTCAGCACCTTCTTATTAGTTTCGTTTTTTTACTTATTGGTGCAATTCCTATTATTGGTTAACATCCCTAAGTACTACTAGTAGGCCCCAGAGAAAGTAAAGGTCGCTTTGAAACCAGTAGCTACAGTCCGATAATAGTTAGTTGAATAACGAGTAATAGTTAGTTGAATAGCAAGATAGCGTAGTTAAGTGGAGTTTCAGAATCTGAGTAAAGGTAGACAAACTCATGGAATAGGTAGTAAGTACCCGGATCCGTAATCCAAGGCTAAAATCAAAGACAGGTGATTCAGATTAAAGGATAGTCAGAGCAGGCTAACAGCAAAGAGCGGTGGACTCAAACATATGATTGGTAGATTCAGTAGCCTAAGAGCGAAAGGCACGTGAGGTAGTTTGAAAGCGGGTAGAGATAGGTTGATAGCTAGGAAGAACAGCTTCTAATGTCAGCGATACAGAATGAAAAGCATTAGTAATAGAATAGAAGTAAAGAAAGAAAGACTCGCCTCTAGCTCAAGATGCGATATAGGTAGGATATGAAAGTAAGGATGCCAGGGGTCGAAATCCATTAAGGTAGGGCCAGTCAGTACCAATAGATTCCAAGGAACAAGCCTTATAGTAGAGTAGCCCAGAGCCATAACTGTAGGCGTAGTGGTTCAATTCTGTCTTTTGTATTTGTTTTCTTTATTGACTAACTTGGTATTGGTGTAGTTCCATCCTTGCCCCTATTAGGGTTATTCTCATACAATATGATAAAACACATTCTACTATATGGCAATACTGAATACTCCAACCAGAAGAAAGAATCAAAGAAAAGAGAGGCAGGCTCTAGGTGCAGTAGCGAAAGAAGGAAAGTAAGCGTTGTTGGAATCAAACTCAACAGTAAGAGAATTGAGTACATGAATGGAATGATTGAACTAAGTACAGTACGGGGAGAAGCCAACAACCACTCTATACCAATAGCAGAACGCGACTAATGGCAAACAGGCCAACTATCCCTTGGTGAAATCAGATCCGCCTGCCTACGAGTCTCCCATTCCCACGTAGGTAATAAGAGAAAGGCCAATAAGAAGAAGAGAATGAAAACACCGATGACAGGGCTAGAGCAACTGACAAACAGGCTGCCGAGTGACTAAAGAACCAAAGCTTGTAGTCCAAGAATGAGATAAGGCAGTACTTAACTAAACGTATAGACAGGATGAAACTAACAGATAGGAAAACGAGATCAGATCGAAACAAACCGGACTTACTGACATTGCACGACTTCTTGACCAAACCCATTTCTCCGTGTAGAAACAAATATATAGTAAACATATATATATATAGTCGGGGGCCCTCTATTCTAATTAGTATATCCAATTGGTATATCAATCATAGAAACTTGCTCTTTGATACCATAATACAGAGGAAAAAGTGTCCAGGTAGAGTTGGCATCTCATCTCTATTTTGGCCTGTGCCCTGTGCTAGCTGAGGCAGGGAGCTCGTCAAGGCATTTATCTGCCAGTGAAGTAGATCTCGAACAACACCAATTAAGTTATATAAAAAAAAGAATGATCCCCTTTCAGAGTCGTATAGAATTTCACATTGGTGCCTATGAACCCCAACCCAGAAAAGCATACTTAACTAAAGGATAGGCAGGCCACTAGAGCTATCAATACATAATCAAGTTAGGTAAAGACAAGCTCGTAGGTTGTAAAGTAAGATTAAATCAAAGCAAAGAAAGGAATAATAGTCGCCTGTAAGGTAAGTCTTGTTGACACTCGCAGAAGTCTTGTTGACAGTGGGATAAGCCCCAGTTTCGAGTTAATTAGTATATGTGCGGGTCTTGCTTCTACTTAGTTTGTTTCTATTTCCTAATACTTTATTCCTAATACTTATTCTTGTAGCTAGCCTAGCGCTCTTAGACCTATTCCTATTGTTAGATGCACTAGGCGTGGGTACCGCAACATAAGGAGAGATGGGAAGGGGTAGACTTAGGGAATAGCTAGTAAGAATAAGAGGTTTTAGGGGACAATAGAAAGGATAGTCAGAGTGCAAGAGAGAGCTCGGGAAGGAGCAGACCGAATCTACAACATCAAATGGAGAATGAAATACCGGGGTATCCAGTTTAAGGGTTAAGGGAGATAGACTTCTAATCCAAGGTATAAAGACCAATCTCAATGGGCGGGCAAGTGAGGCTCGAGGCCAGTGGGGAAGTTCGAGTTTTGAGTTATCCTCTGAGAAATCGGAGAGGTAGCCGCGGAGACAAGAAAGACAGACTTTCTACCAAGAGAAAGCATAAGGACTAATGATGTGTTTGTGTTACGCTAAAGTGTTCCCCCTTCATTTGATGCCAACTTCCAATGCTACTCTTACTTTCTCACCAACGAGTCTATTAATTCTTCTATGATATTACAAGAAAATAGAATAACGTCAATAAAAGCGGAATAGCAATAGCCCGACTTAGTTTCCCTAATCAAATAGAACAGAATACGAATAAATCCTATATAGGTGAACGGCAGACTTAATTGAATAATGAAATGAACAAGTATGAGTCAAAGGCTGTAGTGGCGGGCTAACTAACAGGAGTTTCGGGCTAACAATCGTACATAGAGGTTTGAAAGCAAGGGCATAAAGTAGATAAGTCAGAAGTCAAGGCAGGCATGTCCGTTTTATAGCTAGTAAAGGTAGACTAAGAAAAGGGGAGGGCAGCCTTAGGTCCGGTAGTTACAGTTATTAGAAGCACCGGTCTATTTCTTTATTAGAAAAAAAAGGTATTGATAATAAGAATTAGATCGAGGCAAGCATGTTTATATTAAAGCTCGATTGAAAGGAGAGGAATAGCAGTTTCAAGGTAAGGATCCAGACCAGTGGTTATAGCCCCTATAAAAGCACTAGGATTAGGGTGGGGCAGCCTTTGATGATGAGACTCGAACAGGCAATTCATAAGTTGATCATCCAGCTTCTGCGCTAAGATCTTTTCCTCCAATGTAAAGTAAACTTGAATCTAGATAAGAGCAACACTATATAACTATGTCACAAGAGACCTATGATTCTATTTGTGTGCTTGAGAAGGCAAGGCCATAATAATAAGAATCTCGGTTTTGTTTAGAAAGTGGAGTTGAGTATCCCGGTATTGTTGCAAGCAGAAAGTAAACCATAGAATCCACAATATCCTTACCAATTTATATATCAGGTGCTCAAGCCAACTACTTGAAATCTAGGGTTGCCCCCTAAGCATATTCCCCTTCTTCTGTAGAGTTGAGAAATGAACAGTGCCAGCTACCGCATATGTACTTGTGGAGTATCTTTCTGTTCGAGTTAAGTATATAGTGGAAAGGTAATAAACATAAGAATTAGAGTTCCCCGCTACGCTAGGTATGTTATTGTTCCCCGCGCCCCCTATGATATGATTAAGGTAACCAACTGTGAGTGCTCTTTCTCTCAATACTTAATTAAGCAAATGTAAGTTATCTAATTCACGACTTACCGCAACACTGCATTTCGAATTCCAAATGGGGAGTTCTCGAACCTGGCCAGCCGCTCAATGGACGAAATCCTTTGTTGACAAGGCGCACTATAATCAATGGAGCTCCTTCCTACCGTTGCGTTGCACAAGATCAGATTTGCTAGATAAGTTGACATCCGATTCTCTGCCTTACAAATATATTGATCTTTCTTGAACCATTTGTAGTATGGCCCGATCAATCGATCAGAGCGTATAGTAACTTAACCAACTTTTGCACTGGTATAAGCATAAGATGGGGCATACATAAGAGAAAACTAAGTGAATTGATAAATGGTTTGAAAGCACCTACAACAGTATTAGGAGCGTTCCAAGCAATGAGGAACCGAACGCGGGCTATCTCACTCTAACGGCCTCTACGAATCTCCTTATCCGACAACTCAGGCACCTCACATCTCAAAGAGGTAATTTCTTCTATTGACAGCAAGAGCTTTGTCTCATCTTCATGAGCAGCCACCAGCTTTGCCCCCAAGCAGTCACAGATGGATTCCTCCCCCCAATAACCATCAAATAGACTAATCGCACAGCATAAAATATACTAATCAACAGGAAGTTCAAGGTCAAAAGTCAAGCTCGGGCTAACGTCATTGAAATGGAATTAACAAAGAAAAGAAGTTGTAATTGAGGATTACCCTATAATATACGGATCTACTAGACAGACTAGCCCTACCTACTATTTATTTGTATCAATAGAAGAACCACCCTACCTACTATATATTATTGCTTGTATTAATAGAAAAAGAAAAACGAACCCACTCTCTTTCAACAGTGCCAATGCCAATTCGATTCTTAAGATAGTTTACGCAGTGCCAATTTTCTTCTTGCTTTTGACAGTGCCAATACTATTTGGAGTTGAGGTAGCGGGATGCCCAGCTTACTTGCGCACATACCCACGTGCCCACCGACGTACCTCTCCACCACATACCCAACATACGCGATAAACCTGCAGAAGCTAGTAACTCAAAGGTGCTGAAAGCCTATTCTTAAGTGTCTTGGAGGGCCAGTCAGTCTTGTTCACCAAAAGTTCTGGGAGAGCGCCCCGGCAATCAGTCTTAGGTAGAAACAACGTACTACGGGGATCATTCACCTCACCCATGCAACGAAGGTAGTATCGTCCCCGGTCAACGAAGGTAGTACATCTACAATTCATTGAATGGCCGGGCAACTGATCGAAGACAAGAAAGACGTGTGATCAACTGGTCGAGGGTTCGGTCAACAATAAAGAAAAGGAGTTAGTTTACTCATTCTTAACGTAGGGTAACTCTGTCTTCGAACGAAACACATATATTGTAATCGCTCTCATTCATAGAAGGTGTCCACCACCGCAACCACGGAAGAAACAAACACACATGACCTAGCGCTACCATGCGACCATCAAGCATAACCACAAGAATTAGTCCATGGTCAGGGGCGGGGGGCACCTATTAGTTCTTAAAGGTGATTGATTTGCACTTATATTAGCGGCAGTGGTTGAATTCTGTTACTTTCATTCTTTGACTCGAGGGTAGCTTCTAGCTTTAGGATAGTCTCCTTCGGGTCTGGTCGACTTGACATAATTCTATCAGTGGCAATTAGCGGTGCCAGTATTTCATTCAAAGGATGGTTGCTTTTGGTGCTTCTGAAAAGAGAGTCTAAAGTGAGATGAGTATTTATTGGCAGTATCAAAGAAATGGAGTTAGATTAGAGTCCAGGTCGCTACTACCTAGTCGCTACAGTTGCTTTGCCCCCGGGAAAACACTTCCTGCCGCCCTTATAACTCCTAACGCAAAACACGACTGACGCGCTTTTTAACTCCTGACGCACAACATTAGTAGTTGTTTGTCTAGTAGTTACTTGTCCGCTAACGTCTTTTCGCTCGCTACCGCACAACGTCTTGCGCCGTTGCTTGGTCGAGTTTACTGCCGCGTTACATTAGTAGTAACTTGCCTGCTTGTTCATTAGCGAAACTACCCTACGCGCTTAACTCGCTAACGCTAGGGACTCGCTACCGCGCAACCCGAATGCTACTGACGCTAGGGACTCGCTACCGCTTTAACTCCAGGCTCCTAACGCGCTACATTAGCAGTAGCTTGTTCATTAGTAGTTGCTTGGTTAGTAGTGACTTGTCTAGTAGTTGCTTGGTCGTTAGTAGTTGCTTGTTTAGTAGTTGCTTGTCGGCTTGTTCATTTGTATATACTAGCCCTTACTTATATGAGGCTTTCAACTATATCTACTTTCTTCGAACAGAAAGAAGCTTTTAACTGCGTGGTTGGTTGTTTACTTGCCTAGTAGCTTGGCCAAGAGAGTGAGTTGTTTCATGAAATACCTTATCCGGAGTATGGAGTGGTTGTAGCCATCTCATTCTTCGCTGCCCTTCTTTTAGTATTTGCTATTCTTTTGAATAAATCAATTAGCGGTAGCTGGGCAGGATCTTAGAGATTCATTAGGGGTGGCGGAGCGAGCTGGATTCTATAGCTGGAATCAATCCCTCGCTTAACAACAAAAGCAGAAGAAAGATTAACTGAAACAAAGCAAGCTACTGCGTTCCTAGGAAGCCCGTCTGTCTCTCTACATCTCTTATCTTTGCTTGTAGGAACAAGGAAGGGGCTTGTCTATCGAATACTCTCTTGTCTGGTTTATGGAGTGGTTCTCTTTATCTCGATCGTGTAGGAATCCCCACCTCTATAGAAACGAAACTATTTGATCCAACCATTGCTTCTATGGCTATGGTTTAGAAGCGTTTTGATAGTATCCTTCGCCTTTACTTTATAGAGTGAGATCGAGACCTGTATCTAGTTCAGGCTCCTTCAGCAGCATCATAGCTAGCAGACCCATTTCCATTCGCAGTTACAATTCCAATGGATCCCAACCGCCTCAAAAAAGTAGTTTATAGCCGATTGATTGTACTCCAGTAACAGGATTTGCATAAGCCGCGTGAACCTCCTAGCCAATCCCCAAAGTGATGGAAGTGTGGGGCCTAATGAAATGATTATTTCTCCTAGCCGAGAATAGCCTTATGCAGAATCGGGTGTTCCATCCCGCCGGAAAAAGCAGAGGAATAAATGGTTCAATAGTCTGTCTATGCGAAAATGAGTATGCCTGGACAGCGCCGATGGCTAGGATTACAGGTGTTTTAAAGGAAATGCCACTTCTTTTCTTCCGGGACAAACCACTTCGTTTGCCTCATTGCTGGATCGAGAGATTGAAGTAAGGCGGTGCGACCTATTATAGTGCGCCTAGGGATGTGGGCATAATTAAGAAATGTGATTCTCCAACCATTTGCATTCTGTGTTTTTCTTCACTATCAAATATGAATATCCCTTTTTTGTTGAAATTGCTAATTCTCAAGTAAGGAATGGCAGGACGGGAAAGCTTAAGCTTCTGATAACTCTTTCAGACAGGTAAGAACATAGCTTCCTCTCTATACACAAGGAAGAGTGGTTTGTTTACAGAATGCCATGCTGCTGGTACTGATATTTGTACTAGAGCTGGTATTCGTACTCTTTGACTGACTGACTAAAGGAACTGCAGGTGCGCAGAGCAGGAAGGCTTTTGATCACTTAGTACCCTATACAACCCCAAACCCACCAGCAGAACCTTATTTATACCATTCCAACCCCGAAAGAAAAGGGAAAGAGCAAGAACAGCACTTGTTGTATCGTTCGCCCTTTACGGCCTGTACCTAAACTGACTTGCTTAGCTCTGCTCGGACCCTTTCTAGTGCTAGTATAAGTTTTTGTCTAAGTTCTTTCTTTGCAAGAATAGGGTGTTTGAAATAGGAATGAAATAGGTTGTAACCAGTCTTTATCCCGCTTTTCTATTGGAGGAAGGACGAAGTAATATTTCGTATATCAAGATGTGGACTAAAGAGTTGGGATTGAGGTAAATATGCTAAACACTGCTTCGTTTTAAAGCTTATCAAAGGGAGGAGTTTCCGTCTCTTTGGTGTCGGCATCACACATATAGCAGGAGTGAGTGATAGCGGTTTTTTCAGTGGAATAGTTTATGGCAGGTAGTGACCCGATAGCTCTTGTTGAGTCTTAGCATGGTTAGCTCTTCCTCTGCTTTTGCCCTTATCATTATTGAGCATTGATCTTAGCATGGAATCCTTAAAAGCTCATGAAGACTTGTTAGTTACTTCGCACTCTCGAAAATGCAGGGCCGCTAATCAATTGGGAATTCTACTAGTCAGTATAGGAATGAAACTAGTAAGTAGAAGTTAGTCAGTAGGAGAAGGTAAACCATTGAAACAAGGGATTACACTCGGGGCCAAAGTGGTTGGTTGCTTACTCATAGACTAAACTCGCCCTATAGCTTCTGCTCTTATCTTCGGTTTCTGATCCTGCTGTTGGTGTGAAGTCAACAACTACTTCATTTCTTCCTCTTTCTCTATTTACGACTTGCTTAACCACATAGGCTATAATGATGAGCTCGAGCACCCATAATAGAAGAATGTCATAACACTGCTTCAGATCTTGTTCCATAAGCAAAAGAAGTATTGTTTAACACAAGTAGCGAACCGCCAAGACAAAACTAGAGCCAGAAAGCTGAATTTCATTATTTGGAAGACATAGCTCGCTCGGAAGAGACTCTATAAATACAGGGGGGTTCGGGCAATAACTAGTGCTTCCGGGCAGGGGACAGCTGACAGTTTACAGTGTTGTTGTAGAGAGAGGTTCGCCCAGTATGGGTATGGGATAGTTTCTTTCCATGCAGTATTCTTATTTCTTGTTTCATTCAATTGACATTGCTAGGGTGGTTTACATACTTGTTAAGCTTTGGATCCTATCCCCGGTTTTCTTCTTTGTTTACTACTGGGTATGGTAGTTTAGTTATTACTTGTTTGTGAAATTCTTACATTCCATACAGGAATGCAGGTTTCAAGTCATAGGAGTTCAATGAAATACCTTTTCTTTCTTGCGCGGAGTGCAATCTGATCTTTCTGCCATAGTTTCTAGCTGCTGAGTCGGGTGCTTGTGTTAAGCTATGAGAGTGATTTCAATTTGATAGTTATGGAAGCCGAAGAGAAGCTGTGCGAGTCAAGTCTAGGGGCGGGTGCTAAGTATACGAGAGAAGAATTGCTATCCAAGATATTCTGTATTTCTGGTTTGATTCTTGATTTGAACCCTAGCAGCAGGGCTTGTTTCATCAACTCTTTGTTCCTGTGTGAACCTAATTGGGTTCCTGCTTTTGGTGTTCGTGAACTACATGTGGTTAGCTACTTGATTCTTCTGACAGGAAGGTAGAAAACAGTTGACAGAGGTCTAGGAGAGAGAGGTTATTGTGCTTCCCGAGCCAAGAGTAGCGAGCATGATTGTAAAGGCTCAATTGTCATTCCAATTAGTATAAGTAGAGTAGGGAGCACTTTTTCTCCCACTCCTTCTTTGCTTGCGGAATCTCTAACTATTCGGTTAGCGGACTGCCCTTTACCTCATGGTAAACATCGCTCACGTCACTTGCTCAAAAGGGTTCTTCTTCTTTTATACGATCAGCAAGAACTGATCTTAGGTCGGCCATATGGTATTCGGCTGCGAGGGGAGGTCTAGGCTCCGTCTTACCCAGAATAAGGTATCTGAAGAGCGCTAGAGAATGCGGGAGATGTCGGCCAAGAGTAGAAGGTTCATGTGCTAGAACCCGTTGTTAGCAATCTCCTTTACCTTGAATCCGATCGCCTACTTTGATTGTTAGTGAAAGGTATACAAAGGTAAGCATAGATAGATCGAAAGGTATGTCTCGACTGGGCACCTTCGTTGAAAGGGAATCTATGGCCCAGAATGAAGTCCAGATGGCTCAATTGCTAGCAGAAGTAAGTTGCTTTGTCCGCTCCTCCTTGGGTGGTTTTAGGCCAACGGGAGAGGCAGTTCAGGCAGATGCTCAAGATGATGCTCTAGGCTTAAAAGATGGGTTCAGTTCGATTTAGTTGGTAGCAGATTCGTTAGAAAAGAAGTTTGGTTTTGAAACGAGTGTGAAGCTATTGGTCTTGGTTTTTTTACTTGCCAGAGCTGTTGGGACTGAAACAAACGTAGTTGATATCGATTCTCCCTCGGATCTTAGAAGAGGCAAGAAGCGCTTTATTTATTAAGGTTTAAGTAGTGGAAAGATGAAGTAGTGAGCCACTCACTACACGGTATTAGGAAGACCAGTGGGCAAATTCCCCTGTGCTCTTTGCTAGAATAGCTGTTGCTGACGTGAATAAGAATAGCTTTTCCCAATTTCTCCGACCTGAAACAGAATGAAAACTGGCATAGATCATCTCAGATGCCGAATAACTGTGCAGATGAATTCCCGGTCTTGAATGCTTATCTGCTGTTGTGGCCGAAAGTGAATCCGCTGCAAAAGAATATGCAGTGAGGGAGTCAATGTAAATAGAGTTTTTGCAGGAAGTATAGCATGAATCATCATAGGCCGCAGGCAAAGAAAGATCCGCTTTCAAGATAAAGAGCCTTTGGATTTTGAAACACACTTATAAAAACTATGAAATAAAGGATTTTTCCGATCTACAGCCTAAATAGATAGCTAGCCATTGGATTTGGGATGTTGCTTTTCACAAAGAGGAGCGATTCTTGCCAATTCCCAGCCCGAGGCCGCGTTGCTCATAGATTAGGTTGGCCGGCTCAAGAAGAAGTGGAAGAAAAAAGCATACCGAGCGAAGAAGCATACTCGAAATAGGAGGATTTATGGCATGAATAGGAGCTCTTAGCAATTGAATCGGAAGCATCGGCTGTGAAGTAACAGGAAGAATTCTCATTCATTTCATTGAATATAAAAATAGATCCTTGGTAGAAAGATATCCGTCTTTTAGAAAGATTTCCTAATGAACCAACTAGAAGCCCTTAATCCAGAGATAAAGCCTACCTCACCAAAAGGGAATATGTAATATTGTATGTAAATTTAGCAAACCAATGCCTTACTTAAGCCCACTCAGCCATCCTTTCTTTTACTTAACTTCAGCCACAGGACTTCCCCTTACCTGACTCACTAGATTTGAACGGAATTAAAGGGTCTCCTTCCACACTTCCGCTTTCAATTCGCGACCTATGTAATAATAAGGAAGAAAGATGGATGTCTGTCTATGCTTTCCATTCGAAGAAAACGGAGTCAAGTATGAAGGTAAGCAAGTGGATTGCTTGGGAATTACCCTCCATTGGCAGGTTCAAATTCCATACAGATGGTGCTTCCAAGAGGAACCTTTTCTTGCATGGTGCTGCAACGGCACATTCAGGTAAGTCGGGTGCTGGTGGCCTTCTCCGAGACTGTTCAGGAACATAGATCTGTGGGTATACCAGAGAAATCGCTTTCTATACGGCAGGACTTGTAGGTCTCCCTCAATAGAGAGGCTCGCTTGCTTCACTTCAACTTCATAGAATAGGGAAGGAGCTATGCATAGGGGTTCTTCTGGTGGAGATGGAATAAATGCATTGGTAGTTCGGTCTGATCCGTCTTATTCGTATATCTTATTATAGGTTTGTTTCTAAGATAGTATATAAAAGAATAGCTTATGTATCTAAGATAGTATATAAGATTGTCTCTAAGAGAATAGTGTATCTTTCTTGCCTTGAGAATAGTGTATCTTTCTTGCCTTAACGGAATCATTAGAAGGCTTTGGGCGGGGCAACCCAACTGCAAGACCAGAGGCTACTTCAAGGGGGATACTATCTCTTCTTTAGCTTCCGATTGACATACCGAGATTGATTCAATTCCTTTCTCTAGCGCAGGTGAGACCCAATCCTATGTTTACTTACTTTTTATTCAAATCAGCTTCCATATGACTAAAGAAGACTTAGATCCGCGAAGTAGAATCCAATAATAGATGCTGACAGCAATAATTTGAAGCTCTTTTTCTGCTTTTTGAATCAAATAGAAGGTATACAATTCACTACCATTTAGTTAATCTGTCTTAAGACGATTTCCATTCCATGGTAGAGGGGAAATGCAAATACCAAAAGAGAATGTCTAAAGGAAATCCGCTTTCTTATTAGCAGGCGCATCAACCGAGACATAGTTTGAAGAGGGCTTCCTCGCTGCTTCGTATTGATAGGGGCAATTTTGCATAATAAGAAAGGTATTCCTCAGTAGAAAGCCAATACTAGAGAGCCTAATAACGCAGGAATGGGTCATGAAAATCCGTTTCAAAAGCTCTTTTCGTTGGAGAAACTTGGTCATTGAATGAATCAAATTCCCACGATCAGCTTTACCCTTGCTTGATGGTAAGGAAGAGGACCGACAACGGAAAAGAAAGAATCAAAAGGGGAGCGGAATCCCACTCGACAAGAGGGAATATTGACTCTTGTTCCTGCTTAGAGGGAAAAGCTATCAGCAGACATCAATCCAATTCACAGACAAAGCGGCTTAGCCGAAGGGTCAGGAAGAGATAACGACTATACTTTTGCAGAGTTATAACATTCGGAACCATACACCCATATGAAAGAAAGCAGCCAAAGTGGAATGGTTGAGGGGTGAAGCGCGAGTACAGTCTCTTGATCCCTTAATGACCCTAATCCATTTTATCCTTATCAGAGGAACGAAGATGCTCGTATGTAAGCACTTTTTTACTCGACCGAGAGTCCGAGGATGGGAGTGGAATACAAGTGTTCAGAGGGGTTTCTAAACGTACCGATTTGCACTCACTTTTGGTTTAAAAAAAATCCCTGTCCCCTCATTTCTAATGAGATTAGAGATCTTCTACCTAGCATAGTCTAAAGTTGACCCTGCCAATATCGATGAAAGTATAAGCAATGTCCGGGAGCCTTGATCGACTATATGATACGCGATAGCACTGGTTTTCCATTCCTCAACAAGAAGACGGATTCGCGAACAGTCTACTTCTTTCTTCCTATGAAAGTAATATGATAATGGACTTAGTCGTTTTAATTGGAATCATAATAAACAGAAAGATGCACGCTTTATCGACGAAGGTTTGATTTGAATCTCAAAGGGCGCTCCTCGAAGAACAGCAAGAGCTCATTGTTCGGGTTGCCTCCCGCAGAGACCGGGATAATTCCCAAGTATGGAATCTTTCTACTGTTATTTGCTTTCTTTTTGATGAGGTCGTCTTATGGTGTTCTTTGCTTTTTGTTGCTGTTGGCGATGCTATCTTAGGATTTGAAGTCCCCTTCCTTCTGGTATCAAAGCCTAGTAAATCGAAGGAAAATGAAGTCCAACAATATGAAACATAAGCCAATAAATGAGGATGTTGAGTCCACATTTCCTTAAACCGAAATGGACGATAAGAACCCGAAGCTGCAAGTAAACACTAAATTCATTGGCAACGGGTTATGATCCGAGCTGTGACGCGGAAGAGCTAAACAGTAAATGCTATTCCAATTACTTACAAAACCAGAAGAACCCTCGATCAATAAGCAGCTCAATTCTATCCAAACCACCACGACAGTTCGACCAAGTAGAAAAACCGCCTCTTGTATCAATACAGGAGAGAGCAAAAGTGTCAATCATCTGCTTCAAATCAGTGTCAATCATCTGCTTCAAATCTCGGGAAGAAAAGAAAAGCAATATATATATATAGAAACAAGCAAAGCATCATTAGAAGCAACTAGATTCAAACCAAGAGAAGACCAGTATGAAGTTGGTACAGCAGAGAACTCCATTTTCGGTTCGCAAACAATGTCGAGTAGTACAATGAGTAAACAAGGTTCGCAAAGTAGTAGCATTCTCCACACACCTATGCCATTCCAAAAAACACACTTTTCTAAGTCGGGTGGTGGCTTAGAGACTCGCTTTGATAAGGTGGGTTTGCATTTTCCCGTTTTCTTAGATTATTACTTCTGACTTAAGACTTCTTTCCACTCACCATCATTGGTAGCGGCTGCATCAGTCCATGCCGAGCTAATGGCACACAACTCAGCTTGAGCACTCGTCATATCGGAAAGTGGATATGAATTAGAAGCATATGATTGTGATGAATCATTGGTTGCTCTACATGGTAATTAACAGGAGATTGCACTTGAGCCAACCAATTAGCCATTATTAGTGGTAGTGGCGACCAAGTGTTATCAACGAAATGCCCTATAGTATTATCTGCCAGCACTAATGGAACTGTATTAAGAGAATCGCTGACCTGATTCACAATAGGCAGCTCATTCTTCGCTGCCCTAGGATCGTATTGTGGCAAGACAGGACAAGCGGGCAAAGGCGGTTGATCGGGCATTGTAGCTTCCAGCACCCTATCATGTTGTGGTTCAGATGCTCAAAAAGATGGGGAGGTTATCATAAACAACCTCAATCCAAACACTACCCGTTGCTGTCTCTACTCGTAGCGTATCATGAATCTTGTCTTCCAAATCCAAATCAATAAGAACTGCGCCTCAACCTCCATTGTTGTTCGATCAATCCTACAGGGAACGCCAATCCCTATTGCTATTTATGCCAGAAGCGGTGGTTGCCAAAATGACCATGGGAATTTCAAAAACCTAACCCGGTAGAAGATTTATGTGATGTTGGGAGAAAACTAAACGTCCATGGTTGCAGACGTCAAATCTCTTGTTTCAAAGAGACCCTAGCCCATACTGACTTTAGTTCCTCAGGAGATTCTCACGGAATTGGATAATAACCTCTCTGCCTAAGGAAATTGAAAGGTAAGATGCTTACTTTGCCGGGGCCCCTCTCTTCTAGTATATGATCGTTTTCTTTATAATCTATGAATTGGAAATAATGGGAGAATCAATGAATTGGAAATAATGGGTTGCTTCGATCCCCTGAGACTCCAGAAACGCGTTGACCCGTATAAATGAAAAACCATATCCTCCTTTACGCCAGAGGAACTAGTATAGAATTAGAAGAGAGGTCTTTCGCTTTGATGCCTCGATATCGTAAAACGCTTATTTGAAAGTTCTCTTTAGTTGTAATTGCAGGATGAGACCAACTCCTCTGTGAATTTCTCCGTCCTGGCCTTGACTTTATCTGTTCTGGACTCAACCTAAAAAAGCCCATCTTTGGCAGCCGCTGAGCTTAATTGTAAGGTTATTCTTGGGCATCTAAACTAAAGCCTTTACTTGAAGCCTTTTTATTAAGATTTGTCCTACATCCGGGAATTTCTCCGTCAATCAGTCATTTGTCCAATTCTTCCTAATTAATATAACTTAAGTAGGATTATTTGGAAATAGCAAGGCAAGACCATCTCTTACTTCCTTCGGTTAAAAGAGACTAGGAATCGAACCCATACCCATAGGTCTTTTCACAAGTTCTGAGGCGGATTCGTACAGGTTAAACTATCTATATTCGTTTCACTGTGAAAGAAGTCGTCTTCTATCTGACGTAATTAGGCGGGGGCATGCAGGCTACTATACTAATTGCCTGCTTCAGGTAATGAGAGCCTTTAGAGTTGACCATTTCCTATACCACGCGCTGCTTGACGAGACTTTCCGTTTACACCATTTCCTATACCACGCTGCTTTACTGACCAGGTTAGACCAATCACTGGGTAATTCCACTTCTTTCTTTTACTATATTAAATGAGTTTAAGGTTTCGTTTCTGTCCTTATATCTTCCCCCCTGTGGTATAGATATGGATTTCCCTTATTTCCCTTTATGAGCCATACTTTAATGAAACGGCTTTTTCAGAATACTCTTTTCTGCTTTATTCGCCTATAGAATCTCCTAAGCGCAGTTAAGCATAAGCTGTGGAAGTTGACTTAGCGGTCCGGTCGGTCTATTCCTTTTCCTTTCGATTCAGTGGGCCAAGCCTTCCCATCAAGTGTCCTTTGGTCTAATTCTTTTAATCAAGTATAGAGATATCGTAACATTGGATTTCCATCTTCTAGACATACTTTATTGAGATTGGTGCGAGACACCACGTGAGTCAACCGGCCCCATCTATGTAATGGCCCTATCTATGTAATTGAACTTCAAATGTAAGTCAAGCTAGTAATGTAAGGACAATTGGAATATTGCACAGTTCGTTGAAAGATTCCGATGTAGTACCCTCCATACATCAACGGTAAAGATAGACGTGGCTACATATTCTGAATCGCCTGAAACCATCAAAGCATGAACGAACTCACGGAACACTTTCAGTACTTTACTTTAATGGGAAACTATATGAGAGATTAGAGTTGAATGAAGCGAGCTTACGATACTTACATAGACTCAAAGGTAGAACTTAGTTGGGGCGATGTGGCAGGCAATCATGGCAGGAGCAAAGCAAGGGAATGGACCTTCCAGCAATGTCCCTTATTTTTCGTTCATTGAACTAATCAAAGGCATAAAACAACCATAGAAAGTGAGCTTAGCTTGTAATAAAGCAAACCAAACCTTGTATAGCTTAGTATCGTTTTCAATTCCATTAGGTTCTGTTCTGTTTGTTTTCTTGCACCAGGGAAATTGCACCAGGGAAAGAAAAAGAATAGAGTCTCGTTTTCGTTTAATATAGATATGGGAAATATGAGGTAATAGGATTGATCCGCGCTAACAAAGACACTTATTCTATATGGGCTATTATAAGAAGGTTACCTATTCTCTGCTATTAGTTAACAGTTTCCCATATTAGTTATCTATTTGCTATCTTATACCACTTTTCATATTACTTATACTACTTTTCATATTACCTATTCAAATATATACTGCCTAAACAAGATTGATGTAAAGACACACACAGCTTTGTTTGCCGACCTATACTTGAATACGAGAAAAACAGGATATGAGCAAGTCCTCATGAAGTTGCCGAACTCTCCTAAACTTCAAGTGTTGAACCGGCAACATAGTTCATTGTAGAAACTTGCCTTGGCACTGAGTCTTCGACGTTACTTGTTCCCGTTCGCGCACCACGTCTTGATCCGAGGTCAAATAGTTCTCAACGGACCTTACGCACAACTCAAAGAACAAATTTAGCACTGCCCTTACCCTTAACGGCTGAGTCCCGTGGGCATTCTAACTTCGATTCGCATTCAATCAAAACTCCATTATGAAATGAAACTATCCGTTAGCGCCCAAAGCAAAGAGACTCGAATAGAACAGAACAGAACTACTTGAAAAGGCTTTCTTTTCTAAAAGCCAAGGGCTTAAGGAAAAACAATACACTAAACTGAAGTAGACCCCGCTTTCCACTTATGATCCTAATTCAGCTCCATCTGAAGATAGAGAAGTCACTGAATAAGTCTTGTTCCCGACCTAGGCATGATAGATATTGGTAACTCTGTGCTCCATTCTGAAAATAGAGAATGAAACCAAGTGGAATTTGCCTCTTAAGTAGGAAAGTAAGAGACGTACTGTACTGGGTGCGGGTTGACTCGGCACTCCAAGACTAAGTGCATCATCTCGATTCAGAAAGAAATCTCCGTTTAGTCCGGTAGCTAGTTTTTAAGAGTTTTTGGTGTGGTAGCAGTGCTGGTGTTGTTGGATCTAGAATAGAATCTATACTTGACTGCTGAGTTTAATAAATAGAGGGCAGCGAAGATGGCACTCGGAAGTGAACTAAACAACATACTTCTTATAGGAAGTGAACTAAACAACATATGCGCTTTTCTCATATTTCAAACTTATGAAACTAGCCTATAGTGCGAGAGCTTGATTTGGGGCGCAAGAGACAAGAAAAGTGTACTAGATCATTCTTTGATAAGGAGAGGGTACCGGTTGCTAGAGTACAGGATGAAGTACCTTTTGTAGAGTATATTCAAAGTCAGTTGTCTTCTTGCTATGGTACAGGAAAGGCCTAAGGGTTTCAGGGAAAGAAGATTTGCCATTAGCTCTGTTCAACAGAGAGGTTCATTAAAGGACTCGAACTCTAAGTTAGCGCTTACTAACGGTTGGTTTCACGTTAGGAGCTGGCGCAACAAGACCTTATCTTATGCGTTAGCGAATTTCACGTTGCTTGTTAAGTAAAAGAAGTCATAATACCACAGTTAGACCACTTAGCCCTGTAGAAGGAAAACACAGGACTTGGTGTTAACTATTACTATGACTATATAGTATATGGGGCTCCCGAACGATACTTGAGGAATCACTCACTCCTTACGCTTACGATCCTGTTCCGCCAAGCATATACTAGTGGAATCCTAGTCTTAGAGATCAGTATAAGAAGCATTAGAAGGATAGGAAGAAAGATCTGAGGCAATGCGAAAGGAAGTTTCAAACTGCTCCGGAAATCGAAGTTGAGTTAAGTGTCATTTATGAATAAGCTGTAAGCGCAAAGTCAGTTGCAAGCGGTAAGTGAACAGGCTTGGCTCCCGAAACTTTACTTGCTACGGACGGTTGACATGACTTTGTTGTCGGTGTGAAGAATACGAGTCTGACCTTTGTCACTTACGGTAAAGCTCACTTAAGCCCATTAATGAAGGGCACCCAAATCCTGATTTGTCTCCCTCTTTCAAGTGAGTTCTGTTAGCCTAGAGGGTAAGAATGGAGCCCGTCTTGACTTCCTTTCCTCTATCAAGCTAAAGATTATCTTATGGTGTGTTCTCTTATAGCCTTCGTTCCCCAATGGAAAGAATCAATTCATTGTTTTTTTATTGTAGAAATATAAATAAATAGATATAGATATGTCGTCTCCCCCCAGAAAAGGAATAAGTTCGTATAATGATAAGTAACATGAGTAGGCCTAACCAACACTTTCTCTATTTCTAAGGGATGACAACTTATGATTATTACTTTCTTATTGACCACCCTATTTCAGATGCTATCATCTATAATGGGACTCATGGATCACAGGTAAAAGGGGCTGATAAAAAAAGGAAAGAAGATAGCCTGGGGAGGTAACAAGCTACTACTCAAAGAGGAGAGTAAGGAGTATAAACCCGCTATGGCCAAGAGAGTTTTTAGTTGCTAAGTCAACTTGGCCCTTTGTTCGAGTTGAATCCAATTCTTTGGTGCTTTAATCAGGTGTAGTTTCAAGTGCTGCTTTGACTGTTTTCCTCGTCACAACAAGAACAAGTGATGGTAACGCGGATGTTGTACGTCAGTGGCTCAAGGGATAGTTTACAGTGTTGGCAACGGGAGAGATGGACTAAGCAGGATGTAGATGAAGCAGAAACAGGGTTCAGGTCAGGGAAGAATAGAGTGAAAGGCAGGGTATTGGCGTTGTTTCTATACCAGTGCTAAGTAAGAGCTATTATATTCCATTTCCATTCTTTTCTGTTGAGTTTTTTTCGCACATTCAGAATGGTGTTCGTCCTCTTGAAACTGATTCTTCACTCACTGACTCCCTTGTTGGACTTGCTCTTAAAGCTACCTATGCTCTTTCGTTACAAATATCTTTCTATAACAGGCTTCCAGCTTGGCTTTCAGCTCCTTATCTTCTTTCTTTCTGCAATTCTTTCCTGCCTTTGTCTTGCCTTCTCAAGCTCCTAAAGAGAGAGACTCGTAGATGACACTGACTTACCGCTGAAGAAGGACAGAAAGATGGACCTGTTCCTAGATGTACCCAATTCTCTCATGTACCCAATTCTCTTATTTCTTATGTTTTTCACTCCTCCATTTTGCAAGCAATGGAACAAACAAGCCCTTGCGCACTAGCTTTGTTTAGTTCGAGCAAACAAGCTGTGTTTTGTTACTAAGGAGTTCGACAAGCGCAGTGAGGTGTTGTTACTATCATCTATGTGTGTGCAGAAGAATACTTATTGTTGTTCGTTGCTTGTTGGCGCTGTAGTGAGTGGTGCTCCGGAAAAGAAAGGCCAGCAGTAGACGCGTATATAGAAGTTTGGCTTGTACAATCCGTTTCGTGTTTTAATAAGTTCCAGAGGTCAGAACACATAAAGAAAGAGGGCAGCGTTTAGCTGCTGGCACCGAGGTAGTACTGAAATACCTATAAGTACTGAAGTATAGTGTAGTTCGAGAGCAGAGCAAACATAACATGTATTCTTATTGTTGTTTCGGGCCTATTTGTTCTCGTAGTAAGCATAGAGAGAGCCTGTTGTTGTTTCGGGCCTATTCGTTCCTCGTAGTAAGCATAGAGTCGTCCTTGTAGTAAGCATAGAGCCATATCAAAATGTAAGCAGTGTTAGAGCAGCAAGTCTTGAGTTAAACTAATTGGATGATAGCATCGGGATGAATTACTTTCACTGGAACAGCCCCCTTTCCTTTAGAGTATCAAAGTAAAGTATCGCGCCAGCCCAATAACTCTTTTGCCAGAACATTAGACGTGCTTCTCTTCCCCCTTAGGTGTTAGTTCAATTCCATTCTTCTGCCTTCGATCGAGGCAAGCTAATAGGATCATTTTCTCTTCACCCGTCTGTCACTGGCACCTAACGCTGCCCTTTCTTTCCTCTCCCGTTGGTCGAGCCAATCATATAAACATGCTTGCCTCTTCATTTTTCTTTAATCACTCTTTTTTCCCGGATCTCTAGCTTGCTTCAGCCTTAACTCTTTCACCTCATCCTACCAACATCCGGATGTATGCATCTTGTGTTTTCCTGTATGGGATCGAGCCCTCTCCCTTATATAGCTTTCCGACACTCGTGTACTTTATTACTGTGCTTGCATCAAATCTCTCTTTCTTGGGCTGAGCTCAAGCAATACCTTGCCTTGCTGCCCGGTATGAACTAAAGCCTACGATTGCCAAAAGTTTCATCCCTGACTTAGTCCTTATTATCGTACTTAGTGCTTATTATCAGATTGATTCTTGTCGACTATTGTTTATTTCCAATTCCAAAGTGAGTAAGCAGCTCTACCTAAGTTCCCCAGCATCTTGGTACCACATTGACTCTCCTATAAGATCTCTCTTTTGGTAATTAGTCGTGAAAGGAGGACGTCTCCCTTAGCGGCGGGATTGATCTAGCATATCGTTTTCCAATGTCAGCTGGTCAAACCTTCAAATACGCAGCAAGCCCGACTCGTCGTATGCTTATTGGGGATGTCGCTCTCCAAGATTATTCACCCGGGACAAATCGGATTCGTTAATTGATAGAATCCTTCAAGGACAATAGAAGAGCTAGCAATCACTTCACACTACTCTCTATATTACTATTTTGCTCCAGCCTGTCTTCTACTTTCTACTTTTCACTCTTATAGGCGCTGGGAAGGAACGGAACCTTTTTCCATTCTTTTTTGCAGGGTGAGCCAGATGCCGAGTCTACCTCTCTCTGCCAAGTTCCTATTGAACCTATTTAATAGAAGGATCCATCAATGTAAGCGATTGGTTAGTAGCTTATGACTTTTCTTTTCATTACTCCGAATCTTATTAGGAAGATTATCACTCAGCTACCATCACTCAAAGAATACAACAATGATGACTCCTTGCTTCCCGATACGACACTAGTGCTATTCAAACTTTCCACTATTATTCTATCCTTTTCCGCCAGACTGACAGCTTCCCTCGGAGTTCTAAAAGCAATAAAGGCAAGTAGAATCCCGGGGGCGCTTAATAATGATGCAAAGATAGAAGAGAAGCAGGGTGGATGTAATGAAGCTTATTAGATAGGTAATACGGGGTTGGATCATTAGATGGGTTACGGGTTGGCTCATTAGACAAGTGACTACAGGTTGGCTCTACAGAGTTTTGGAGGAAGTCAAGAAGGAGTTTTTTTCTACCTTTTTATCCTAAACCAAGTGCAAGTTGGCAATTCTTACTTGAATCTATGATTGATTGAGTGATAAGATAGTGGCGGATTTCTCGATAAAAACGAATAAGGAGTTCAGCATGCACTCTTATAGTATAATTCCTTGTAAAGTTGTCTAATTCTAAGTTAAGATAAAGACAGATGACTCTCTCACTCCTTTTTTGATCAAGTGTTTCGACGTCTACTCTTTTTGAAAGAATTGGTAGAAACTCGACAGCCTTACACCATGCACATTATGTCCCACTCTACACACGGGGCACTTTTCGCTCTGACCAAGCTTGCTCGCAAACCAAGCAAACCCTTGCTCGACCTATCAGACCAGTTACAACCTACCTTCCTGGTCTTATCAGACCAGCTCCTTCGTTCCTGGAAGCAGCAAACTTTCATAGCCCATTCTTTGACAACTGTATTCATGGCGTTAGTCCGAGTGAGAGTTTAATCTTCCAAAGAAGTAGTACGAGGATCTGAGGCAGGAGTCGGAGTTAAAGCAGGATCAGAGCGGTTTCAAGGTGAAGTGTCCGGGTTAGGGTTAGGGTCAGGGTCCTTCAAGCCGAGAGGAATCAAAGAAGGGAGTATTCAAAGCAGTAGGTGCCGACACGACATCAAGAAAATATGAAACATAAAAACACATAGAAATAAGAAATGGAGTACTGGTACAGGTAAGGCATAGGGCTCAATCCATGATTCAATTACGGTGCCTATTGCGTTGGACTACGTTTAGTTAAAGCGCTAAGTACATAGTGGATTTCTGGGCTTTCCTTGTTGTTTTCGTGGAATTCTCAAGTAAGCAGCAGTTCAAGCCTGTAAGTTCATGGTGTTGGCAATCAGATGCAGGAGCTGTAGAAGTAGCCTATGATTATGACTCTGAGTAAGGGCGAAAGTAAGCTGCCGAACCCTATACAGCTGTACTCTGTCCTGATTCAGACATGATAACTCGTTATTCCGGTTATACTTTACTATTGCTAGGCCCTTCAAAAAGCATTAAAGAGAAGAGAATAAAAGAGATCAAAGAGCCATAGGAAGTCTGCATCAACAAGCTGGCAAACTATACTTGAAGAACCAACAACAGGACTTACTTGCTCCTGAAGCTACCTATACCTAACGCTACACGGCTTCAGATCCAGCTGCTTCACCTTTCTTTTATACCTAGCACACCGCTTCTGATTCTGCCCCACCTATAACAGTTGGATTTGCTCTAACTTCATACTTTCGAACGTAACTATCTTATGCTTCTGCCCCAAACAAGACAAGAAGTTCATCTGACCTGACTTGCGCCTCTGCTTCTAATTCTCAATAGGATGAAACAAGAAAAGAACACCTTTAGAAAGCTTATTCGTCTGGAGCTGCATCTGATCCTTATCTTTCAACTAAATAACCTTGACCCCGGGCTTCCTCACTAGCTCTATCTGAGGCTTCTTATACGGATACTTTGTTTAGTTAAGGGAACAAACAAATAAGCAAAGTTAGGGAGTTCTTTATCTGCCACTAAATATTCTTATCGCACTGCTCTGATTCTCTATCTTCGGCTTCGGCAACTGATCTTGCTCCTGCTTATGATTTGACTCCTGCTATGACATAAGATTCCGCCTTCAGATCCAGATTCCGCCTCTTATTCTCTAGTGGACAAAACCAGAACTGCTGATTCAGATTGGGATCCTTCTTACCTATATCTACCGTGCCTAGCTCAATCTTCTGCTTCTGGACTTGGAGTTCAATTCCGACCTTCCCAACTTATACTCAAAATTCCTAAATGAAAACGGAGTGGTAGTTTTGACTTTTCTCTATATCCGGTGCTCGAAATACATCATTTCAGGATCCTGATCTTTATTCAGTTTCTCTAGCTCCTGAGTCCCTAACTAACTCATCAACTCCTTACTCTCCACTTTATGAATTACTTGCTACTGGACTATCACTGATATGAGGCTCACCCACCAATTGTACCTGTCCTGTCTTCAGTAAAATAAGAAACCAATTTCCACTTTCTTTCTAAAGGTTCGTCAAGAATTAACTGTGCACCGTAGGGGAACAAAGAATTCCATTTCTCTATCTTGCCCCAACTTCTCTAATAGCTTCCTTTCCTTACTTTGAATATATTGTATGTTAATGTGAGTTGAAAGTTGAAGTTAATTCTGTGATTTGACTTGCCTTGCACTAACGGAGCTCATTTTGTTTGTTCCTTTGCTTGTTCGAACCGAACTCGGAACTGAAGTAAAGAAGAGAAGCTCTTGTGCGGTCCGAGTTGAGTCGGGGTGCGTTAGTAAGTTTGCTAAGTGAAGTAAGTGCTGTGTTTTGTTAGTGTGCGAAAGCCCTTGTCTTGTGTGCCGGGCATAAGTAGCTGCTGTTGTGTTGAGAGGGCAGTAAAAAGTAAATAGCTGCTGTTGTGCTTAGAGGGCAGTAAAAAGTAAATAGCTGCTGTTGTGCTTGTTGAGAAAGCCTATTAAGTGAGTTCCGTTCGAGTGTTGCGCTAAGGCCATCATGCGGTATACGTGGTCATCTCCGATAGAAGCTCTGTTATACTCCGTTAGCTAAACTTAAGTCACTCGCGAGGCTTTCAGCACCTTACTTTTTCTACTTTACTTTACGCTCCATACTTCACTTGTATACTGGACTGCTAGAGTGAGAAAGGAAGCTTATGAATAGCCAGTAACAGTGAGAGTTTCACCCTAGTCAACTCAAGGAAGCCATATCCGATAGAGCTGGATCAGGATCAAGTCAGTCAGCAGCAAACATAGTGTAGCACCCGGTAATAAGAGAATCAGAGGAAGATCAAATGTACGCATCAAAATGTACCGAGAATTGGAATGTACGCATAACACAAAGATGTGTATAGAAACCAGTAAATATCCAGCTCCTGATCTTATTCAAACAAAGGATACAATAAAGCCTCCTCACCTGCGCATCAATTACATTTGCCATAAGAAGAGTGAAACCCCACCCATGTTCAACTTAGATAAAGATGGTGTGAAGGCAGGGTTAAGGGAAGAATCAAGTGCGCTAACTGGAGTTAGGACAAGAACAAGTCCCTGTTAAGGCGTTGGGAGTCAACAGCAGGATCAAGTTAAGGATCAGATGCACCATCAATTTGTTAAGAAAGTCTAGTGTGAGTGTTGTCTGCGAGAGAGCCAGGTTGTTGAGGTTTACTGTGTTGTCGACTCAGAACAGAAATGCAAGTTGAGGTCGGCAAAAGGGAAAGAAAGGGCAGCGTTTAGTCTTGCTTTACTTGCTTTTTGCTTATGCTATATACTAATAATAATAGGATCACAGCTAAAAGGAATAGAATGCAAACTCGTATTTAGAAGACGTTACCTACTTGTGGAGTATCTCAGTGAACTACCAAACTAACAGGGAATGAAACAGCTAACTAACAACTATAGGCCTGCCATTAATGAGCCCAAGTCTTGCTTGACTTCCTGTGAACCTATATCTCCTGCCTATAAGCCTGCGACTACTAGCTCGAATATTGTAATACACCACTTCTGACTTGTTCCTTTCATTCCTAACTCAAAGTATGCCTCTTCTTAGTTGAAGTTAAGTCCGATTCCTCTTATACAAACTTGCCCCGTGACCTCTATCTCTAGTAGTTACTTGCCTGCTTGGCGCTTGGCCCTTGGCTGGTCGTACTGGGAACTTCTACTTTTCTCTTCCAATAAGGAACTAAACTAGCAAGAGCAAGGCCAAAACACAGCAATGGAATAGTTTGCCCCTTCTTTCACTCGTCAACTACTAACAGTTAGCCCGCACACCTCTCTTTTCTCAGTCCACCGCTCCCAGTTGTGACTCTTTAACTACTTACCTTGATTCTTATTTGATATCTAGGTAACTTCTTAGTGCCCACCTTCTTTGGTCAAGTATGCATTTCCAGGGTTATTCTTATAAGTCTATTGATTCAATTCAGATAAGGCATTACATTGCCTTAGAACAGCTATCCTTGGAAACTTCACATTAGTGTCTCAGAACCTTTGCTTTGGTTTCCCTAACCTTATGACACTAGAAACTCACTTATGGAATGGAACTGAATGCACTTAACTAGTGGGTTCAGCAGTGTTGTTTAGGCCTGTGTTTGAAGTATAAAGTATGCAAATCAAATGCACCTTATGTGATATCTGATTAAGTAACAACGCTCCTTACTCAAAGCTCCAAAACTCACTCCTAGCTTCCTGCACTACGGCTTATACTTATGACTTGACTTACTTATTTTACTTATTACTCCACTTATAAGTTATGTATTCCAACGTCGATTCTTCTACTGCTAACTGACTCTTCTGCTATTAACTATAGGATTGCCTCTCCTTTCTTTAGGGCTGGCCTTGCCCTGCCTCTCCCAGGTGTGGTGTTTAGTCTTACATTCCTATATTGCTTATTTAGCTCAACTATAATGAAAGTATTGCTCTCCCCCGCCTCTAAGCCTATCGTTTCTGTATCTTGGCCCATATCTTCTTGCTTGAAGTCTCCCTACCCTTGGTGAAATTCCTATTCCATTGGTTTGGTCCTGTGCCTCTCCCCCCATACTCTAAACTAGACTCCTTACTCGCATTCTTCTTGTTAGTGAAAGAATAATCCAACTCGAACCAAGACTGCGCCTGCTGCTGATGGGACTAAACCTCTGTATGGCAAACAAGAATCTCCCTACTGGTAAACAGGCTTACTGTCCTTACTTCCATTCGAAATATGCTGACTTCTACTAATGCTCCGTACTTATGAAATTCCTGTTTGTGAGTTAGGGCCTGCCACTATGGAATCTGATCCTTACTTAATAGGCTTTTAGGCTCAAACACTCCACTTAGACTTTGACTACTACCGGAAAAGACCTTAATTCGATAACCGGGTCCTGGCTTTACCGCTTTAACTACTATGATCGGCTGTTAGTCTGCTCTTGCAGGAATCCAATCTTATATCCCTAACAATAGGAATAGAATTTGGAATAAAGGATATGCGCCGGAGCTTTAAGACATTAAGTAGCCATTATCGGATTGTAAAGCATAAGTAGGGATGCAATAAAGGATTCTAAGAATTTCATCAATAAGCACTGCCCTAGGGCTTCAACCCACTACTATAAGAATTGGTATACTACTAATAAGAACCAACCCCCCAAAAAACAAGTAGAGAATACAAAAACACCTGTACTGAGGCTTTAACTACTAGGCTTAAAGCTGGTCTCCGGGCTTTAGGCCTCTACAGCTCTGTCGACTAACCGAACCCTTACTTCGGTATTTGTCTCATTCTTGCTTGTTCGTTGAAGTATTCCTTTCTTCGGGTTTTGTCTTAGATGACTAACTCTCAGCCTAATCTATTTGTATAGTAGTGATAAGAATAAAATATAGGAAATTCAGAGTTCAAGTAAGTAGTGTAAGGTTTCTATAGGAGATATAAAGTCTGAGAAGCATTAGTTGTAGAGTAAAAGCCAGAGGGCATAAAGGTGGGGTGGGTGGCCCAGTAAGACAGGATCCGGCTCAGTAGCTAAAGAATTGAAGTTAGGAGTTGAAGGGGCGAGTTCAGTACTACACCTAATAAGTAAGGCTCTTAGGCGGGGAAATACAGGAATTCAAGGTACTAGATGGAGACTCAAAGCAAGAAAAGTCAGCCAGATATACATTGATAGTAAGAATGAGAAGAAGGAAGGAAAGAATGAAAGGGTGTGTTGAAATACAAGAATCAAAGACTGGAAAGACATGCCCGGGAGCGGCCCCGTTAGCAGTGGTTTCATGCCTAGTTAGCGGGGTCAGTCTCATCGTTACGTTACTATAGGGTGATTCTATAATATATGGAAATGTAATAAGGCACTGAAGAATCTTAGACATTAGTTGAACAAAGGAGTGGAAAAACGGAGAAAAAGCAGAATTGGATTATAGAATGTTAGTTTGAAAGCAAGCGGAGCCGTACTTAATCTAAGAAGCAACAAAGCGAGGGTTATTCCCAGTTCAGGTAAGATAGGTGGTGGTTCCATCTATGTTAGGGGCATTTCGAGTCTCTTATACCGGCTGCTAATCCTGTATTCCCATATTTCTTCCCATAAGTAAGTTTGTAGTTGAGCTAGCTAGGACAAGGCTGGAGTAGAGGACCTTAGAGGCTGTAGCAGCAGAACGATAAAACAGGATAGTTAGAGTGAAAAGCACAAGTAACAGTTTGGAAGCAGCACTCATAGGAGTTAGGGAAGGGAAGAGTCAAAGGTGGAAGCAAGAAAGCAAGTAAGGAATTCCAGAATTCATGGTTAACTACGATTTTCGGTCGGGAAGGGAATACTAAATAGTGCCCCGGCGAAGGAAGAATCGAAGTCGTCATAGTCAAACTTAAGGGCAGCGAAGTAATGAGCTGGTCTTTTGTAGCGGCAGCGAGTTAAGCAGCAGAGACTCTTAGAATTAATACAAGAATAGATAGAATCAATACAAGAATCAAGAATATAGAAGTCATAATAACAGGAAGGGGACTGGGAATACGAGAATGGAACCTATGCTAACAAGACCAATACCGGCATCAACAGGACTTGCACTTGAAACTACTAGGGCTTTTAAGATGAGAACACAGCCAAGGCTACTACCAATAATAGAAAGAATAGAGCTGGTCCCGGGCTAGCAAATACCTTATTTTATCCCCTCAGAGCTAGGGCAAAACCATTATTCTTAAAGAAGTTATTGGAGTAAATAGAAGCAGCGAGTTTCTAGTTCGCCACACATTGTGCTTAGGGTTGCAGGAACAAGCCCTTGTTATCGTTGTTCGAGACGGGACGCTTACGGCTTATTGACTTTTGCATTAGCTTATAGGTTTGATGGGCACTATACCTGTTTCGGGGTGCATTAGATTGACGGCTTGCTTGGACCACAACTAGGTATTGGCTGTAACCTCTATCGTAGAGATCACTCGCACCAAAATAGACTCGTATGATTGACTTAGGTGTTTTCCGCTTCCCACTTAATCGCTACACCTGCTTTGCTTACTGCAACACAATCACCTATATCGTAGACAAGGGAAGGAGCTGGACAATAAGTTGACGACTTTGACACTGAATCATCACTTACCTTAACTCGAACCCAAATCAACTCCACTTTCACTTTCATATGAAACTCTGAGTACTTAGTCTTGCCAAGAACAGATAGAACCTCTATCAACTGACTAAAGCCAATCGCAGAAACAGAACTCGCTTCAAAAGGAAAGGAGGGACATTCTATACTTAGCGCTGAATAAAGACGACTTGGACCACTACTTGGCCTGTAAATAAGCCCATTCTCTATCGCGAGAAACTCCTCTTCTCTTGTAAGCAAATTACCTATCTTGCCTTTGTCACAGCTGTTCTAAAGCATATTCGCCTCAAAACTTTGCCTCTGTTCCGACTTATCCTCTTGTCGATGTCAACTTGACGCACTCAACTTAACAACTTAGTCCATCTTGTTTCGAGTAAAACCGTTTAAAACCTTTCATTGAACTTGCTTGCGCATCTCATATGTAAAAAAGGAATATAACAGATCATTGCCAACAACTGGAACTAAACCACCCTCTCCTTTTGCCGACTTCGACACTCATTTTCTTGTCTGGACTTCTCAAGCACATATCTGAGTAATAAATACTTTGAGCGGGCAACTGACAAGCGCCAATCATTTCTCTTGCAGACTTATACACAAGGGAATAACTCTCAAACTTGAAACAACCCTAGCACCAACTTCTTTCTCATAGACTTAGGTTAGCAAAACGAGTACTTTATTATGCCCATGAACTAGAGTCAACTCAATTCGAAAGTAAGAACAAAACTACGGTTGGTACGTTGAGAAGGGATAAGATCAGTGCTTAAACAATGAGAAATCCTTATGAAGTTCTTGATTGGCTTGTTAAAACATTATTCATTATTATATTATAGTATAGGTTTCTACATCCTTTCTTATTATATTTACAAGAGTAGTTTGATCTACTAGGTCAGTTGTGCATTCTTTCCAGTACTATAGTTACGAGATTGCTTCGCCAAGCAACGCATAAAAGTCAGAATGGAGCTGGGAACTAGGGCTAACAAGAATAGAACCTAAGACCAGAGCTACTGATCCGGTAATGCCTTAGAGCCTGCCATACCTTTCTCTTAAACTAAAACTACCTACCTCTTTCACACTGCCAGCTGCTTTGCTGCCCTTACTTTGAGTCTTTACTCTTCTACAGTTTAGTTGCATTCCGACTACTGGGGAGAGTTAGATGATACTTACTCCTACGGGAACAGGGATGAAACCAAACCACTACTTATTGTTGGTAGTTGAATTCCAATAGAGTATAGGAAAAGTAGAATCTCATAGGGGTAGTTCTAGTGCTTGAGAGCAAGGAAAGTCAAACTAATAGGTAATAAGGGCAGTCTCCTTCAGCAGTCCCATCCTTATTTGCCGAGTAATAAGATTTAGATGCCATGGTATCGGAATGAAAAGAGTAGTATGTTGTTGTCTTACTCTTGTTGGCAGAGGTATCAGATTTGGATTCAATAGTTACACACTTTAGCTCAAAAGCAATAAAGTCAATAGGGAGCCCTGAGAGTTAAAGCTGAGGTAGTTAGCCTTGAAGCAGTAGCTGCTGCCCTTCCCTTCTCTGAAACCGGTATCGTTAATATGAAACTGATATTGCTACCCGGATGGCATTAGTGCTTCTCATTCTTTGACTAGTGCTTCTCATAATGAAATCACTATCACAGTCAACAAGATTGAAGCAACTGCTGGAAAGGTTGAAACCCATACTAAACAGAACCCCGTCTGATTGAACTAGTGCTTATAACAATGGAACAGGCCTTGATTCTTACTTGGTTGTACGAGAGCCTGTTAATTAGCCTGCCCTTACTGTCTATTGGCCTTACTCATTAGTTTGTGATCCTAAGAGCTATGAGTGAAAGTATATCAAGCGGTAGATCCATTCTGTAGTTGAGTTAGTTAAGCCTGAGAAATCGCAGTTCCAGACTCAAAACAAGGAGAGTTAGGCCAATAAGTGAAATAGATATTTGATACAAGTGAAGGTAGACTTCATCTAAGAAGCAAGTAAGTACGATAAGTCAATCCAAGAATAATAGAAAGTATAGTAAGAGTGAAAGAGTAGGCGCGCCTTTAGGAATAAAAGAAAGGATGCTGGTATCTAGGGTATAGAGGAGAAGGTACGATCGAGTGCACTAAGTCTTGCATTAAAGAATTTAACCAGTAAATCAAAGAATGAAATGCATCCCCATAAGTAAGGCAACTGGAACTAGCCCGCTTGATGCTGCAACTTAGAAGAAATACTTCCTTCACATTAAACAAATCATGAAACTCGCTACTCTCAATGCGGGTATGATCCAGCACATCCAGTAGAAGAATATGAAACCTCATAGATGAATTAGCAACCGCCGCTACAGTATTAACTCAGTAGCAACAGACAAGTCGACAAACAGGCAAGTCACTACTAGACAAGACAAAACTAACCAAGCAACTCCGCTATAAGAGCATTCCCCACTAGATTCTATATTGTCATTATCTTGATAAAGGATAGTCAGCTTCAGAAGGAATTGATTCAAGTCCAAGGCAAGCTACAGAAGGGCAGCGGAACGATGGCTGCTGCTAGGGGAGAAAGAGCTAACCAGTGTTCGGCGTTAGTTAGTTGTTACCAAGTCCTGTGCAACCATACCTTTCCATCGAATCTCACTCTGGCTAATGATTCTCTGCAGTACTACCAGGGGGGATACTATTGAATCTCTGCTAACTCCTTATAGTTTCATTCACTCCTTATCCCTATAGTTTCATTTCATTGAAGCTGTTTCAAGATCGGGTAAGGAAGTCGGGGGTTAGGTTGGTGACTTAGCCCTATTAGGTGGGCGTTTTTCTTACTTATTAGTGGAATTATCCTACTATTCCTGTGTTCGGGGTTTTCTTAGTACGAGCAAGTCCTCTGTGGAGAATGTCCTTCCCCAAGAGTAGATACGAGTTGCCTCGCTCACTACTAGCAGGAATAGAGTTCATCCAGGAAGTTGGCAAAGGAGAACCAGCAACTGATTATGAAGAATAGGAATATTAATGGAAAGTAATAAAAGCAGGTTAGATTCAGAAAGGACTCCATCTCAACATCAATTCGCAGGCTATTTTACTTTAGGGCATCAAATGCTTATTTGCTTGTTTCTGTTCGAATGGAATCCCGGGTTGCCAGAGAAAGATTAGCCTAATGAAGGTAGA
>JAIWVJ010000076.1:0-15000 GCA_024322285.1 Musa beccarii
AAGATCCAACAGAGAAAAGATGTTGCAGTGTCACAAAGACTTCTACGAGGACATTGAAGGAATAAGTGGGGGAGAATGTCACGGACAAAATTGTAAACGGCTTGTTAGGTGTAATTCTTGTGCTTGTTCGTGTCCCTTTTGGTTGTTAATATCATGTAAAGCTTGTAAAGGGCTTGCCAAAGGCAAAATGCCCCAATTTGAGTTAGTTTGGCAGCCACTGTAGGATTGTACATAAAGTACGCGTCGAGGGAATACTTGTAATAGAATTCGGTCTGTAGTGGACCAATTTTATGCCTTTGTTGTGCAACCTTTCTGAGCTTGTGATATCCATTGTCGGAATGTGCATTGGGTATAAAGTGTTTGCTAAAAGAGTGGCTTGCGAATCCCGTGTGAAGCACTTTCTCTGTCCCGTCTTCTCTTTTGCAGGTCCTAAGGGATTGGAGGAGATTTCGGGGAGGCTGACCTGTGCGGTGATACGCATTGGTGCCGCATGGCTTAGGAAAAACTAGCTAAGTCCGTGATAGAGCGGCGGCTCGGACATGTATATCTCGAGCGACGGCTCGGTTATCTATATCTCGAGCGGTGGCTCAGTCATCTGTAACCCGAGCGACGGCTCAGACATCTACATCCTGAGCGGCGGCTCGGACATCTATATCTCAAGCGGTGGCCCGGTCATCTATACCACGAGCAACGGCTCGATCATCTATATCCCGAGTGGCAGCTCGGACATCTATATCTCGAGCGACGGCTCGGTTATCTATATCTTGGGCGACGGCTCGGTTACCTATATCTCGGGCGGTGGCCCGGTCATCTATAACCCGAGCGACGGGTCGGTCGTCTATATATCGAGTGACGGCTCGGACATCTATATCTCCGGCGACGACCCGATCATTTATAAACTGAGCGGCAGCTTGGTCGTCTATATCTCGAGCGGCGGCTCAATCATCTATATCTCGAGCGGCGGCTCGATTCCCAAATCTCGAGCAACGGCTCGGTCACCCCGAAGCCACGTTCTGCCTGCTTCGCGACCGGACTCAAAAAGTGACCCTCGTTCCTGGACGATGAACCGACGAACCTCCACCCTGCAAACTAATCTAGGGACAATTCAACCAACCCCCGCAGGACGAGACCGGGCTTGGACTCAGGGCAAGCCTCGTAGGAAGGGCTTTCTTGGGCGGGGGGAGAGTGATATGTGTAATAAATATGATGTGACGCCGGCCCATGTGGCTCGCGTCAGGGTGACTTCTCAGCCCCTCCTACGGCCAACCGTGGCAGGGATTGACCGGTGGACGCCACCCTCCTCTGCTGGTCCTTGGCCCAACAAGAGGTCGAAGCACGGCACCAACGTACAGGGCCAGGAGGTCGACGCAAGGCACCAATGTACAAGGCCAGGTCCGTACGACGCTCCCAGACGCAATCAGAAACGCAGCAGTCGTCAGAGCCATATAAGCTCCTGAGGCGCCACATCATAGAGCAAGGAAAAACTAAGAAAGAGAGGTCTTTTTTGCCATCCCGACTAACTTGAGCGTCGGAGGGGTTGGGCGGAGTTCAACCCAACTCGACCTTTGTGCAGGGACGGGACCCGAGGACGATCGCTAGCGGAGCCACTCCTCATCTCCTCCGTCGTCCAGGACGTAGCCGAAAAACCACCTCCACATCAGGCCCGAACCTTACCGCGATGACCCCGGAGCTTTACTGCGACAGCAATCCATCCTGAGGTCACGGTAAAAAGTTGTTGGCATTAACACATACCGGGTGCGTCCGGATGCGGGTAAAAAAAAAGATGTCGCCTGAGAATAGATGTTAGGAATAGTCGGCTCCTCGGTAAGAGACGTCTATTCCTGACGTCTGTTCGCCTGAGAAAATACGTCGGGAAAAAGACGTCGCCTGATAAGAGATGTCCTGAGAGGAGCGGGACGACTCGCCTCCTGGGTAAGAGACGTCATATATGTTAACAAACAATTTTTTCTTAACATACGACGTCGCTCGTAAAGATAGAAAAAGGAGATAGTAAGCGTTGTAGGGTAATAATTATGACAGGACGGGAGTCGACGTTATCTACTGATGCGGGTAATAAATAGGACATGACGGCAACCCATATCGGGTGCATTCGGATGATGTATTCTGTCTCCATCACAACCGGCTGTAGCTAACGTTGACCGACGGAGGAGATGCCACCCGCTCTGCACAAGCCGCATAGTCAACTGGAGAATCCCCTTACAGCTTCACGTTCAGCACCGAGGTTGTACTACCACCCGAGGTAGTTATCCCCACTCCTAGGGTGGAAAGCTACGGGGAAGAGGCGTCGTCAGAATGACTCTGAGTCGGCCTTGATCTGCTTGAGGAGCGGAGGGACAGCTCCCACTTAACGTCCCTCTCCTATAAGAGTGTCGTCGCCAGGATTTTCAACCAGAACGTGTGTCTCCGACCAATCAGACTAGGCGATTTGGTCTTGTGCAGAACAGAAGTCAGCGACCCGACCCGATCATGCGGCAAGCTCGCCCCTAGCTGGGAAGGGCCTTATCAGGTGATGGGCGTCATTCGAGACGACACTTACCGACTGGCCACAATGGAGGGCGACCTAGTACCAAGAACATGGAACGTACTAAATTTGAAGAAGTTTTTCATGTAGGAAGATCGAATAAAACAATATGGAGGTCTAATGAAGAGTTTTCATTTAGTCAAAAGATCAGTTGAAAGCCCGGGTCGGTTGTGACTTACAAAGCCCGGCCATGCCCGACCGACCCTTTGGTGGAAAAGGTTACACCTTCGTCCTCTGGCAAGGAAGCAAAGGGATACTCCTCGACCTGGAGATCGGGGTGCCATGCTCGGAATCGAGACAGCGCGATCCGGTACCCGTACTCGTAGGTGTGCTGCCACGACCAAGTCAGTCCGAGTTAGAAGCATTGGGAGCCTTTGTAGTTCTCGATCAGCTGCTTGTCCTTCTAAGGCATTTGGCGAATCTCCTCGACCAGGACCTCGGATGACGCACCAGGCTCGGCGATCGTTGCCTCCAGTTTATTGGAGAGCTCGAGCGACTCCCCTTCCATCGAAAGAATTCGGGCCTGGGCCCCCTTAGCTACGTCTGAAGCTCCCCCTTTTGCCACGCTGTCACGAATGGTCATCGCACACTCGCAGCAACTTCGTTCAATGTTCCGTTCGTCGCTTGCCCATGCATGTACAGATCCTTGGTAGCCTGTTTTGATTTGTTTTCCCTGTAATAATGTAAGAAATAGTAGCTCGCAGCGATGTAAACTGATCGCTCGCTGCATCTGCCCAAAAACCCTCAAAATAGCTCTGTTTCTGTGTACTGTGGGTTGATTTCCACAGCCCGCAGCCACCCAATTTTTGTCAGCCATCTTAGCACCTAGGAACCACCCAGGTGGCACAAGGCTGGATGGGTCTTCAATATAGTGTCAGGCATTGAACACTTTCACAAGTTTGCATGTCAACTTGACGGAAACTTACCTCCGTGCCTGTTATGGGTATTAAATGTGACGCAACACCGGATCCTGTGTATTGCGCCTGGATGATGTCATCGCCCCTCCTGCGCTCAACTACGGCCGGGGTTGATTGCCAGACATCATTTTCGCCTCTGCATCACCCCAGATCCGTGCGAGAGTCGACCACGGCATCAGCTTGCAGAGCCAGGCCCGTACACCACCCTCAGACGCAACCAGAAACCCATCAATCGGCCGATCTATATAAGGCACCGAAGAGTCATGCTGAAGGGGGACCTTTCCCACGATGTTGAAGGAAGGCTATCTTTTTCCACTATACGCTAACTGGGGCACCAACAAGACGCTGGCAGCCAAGGATTCTCTCTACCTCTCCCTCTCTATTTCTCTCTAAAACACTCATCTTCTCCTCATCCAAAGCTGACTTGAGCGTCGGAGGGGTCGGGCGGAGCATCCTCCGACCCGCCTTTGTGTAGGGACAGGTCTAGACAACGCTCATCTCTTCCCGACCGGGACACCCGCTCATTTCTTCCTGACCGGGACACCGTCGGATAATCACGACCTCGACCGACCCGAGTCTCTCCCACTCATCTCCCCCTCAACCAAAGCTGACTTGAGCATCGGAGGGGTCGGGACGGGAAACCCTCAACTCGACCTTTGTGTAGGAACCGAGGGGCGAGCAGCGAGCTGGCCACCAGATGAAGGAACCGATCCCGACCGGGTCGAGGATCAGCTTCACCCGACCCGACGTCGGCTTCCTATCCGGAGATCGATGAGGCGACCCTTGCGCGTTCGGACCCAAACCCAGCCGCAACGGCCCCGAGGCCACGGCACAAAGTTGTTTGCATTAACAGCGCCCGACACTTGTGGAGTAGTTGTTTGTGGACTTACAGTTGCTCATTCACCCTTCTAAAGTTCTTGTTTTTCTCCTCTCATTCTCTATTTTATTGCATTCCAAGTGCTCGCTCAATTGCTTGTAAAGCTTTCCTCTTCGTGAGACATCGTAACTTGATCGTCGGAGGGGTCGGGTGGAGTTCTACCCGACCTGATCTCAATCGCCAAAGGAGGAACCAAAGCCAAGCGTGGTCGCCAAAGGAGGCCTTTCCGTAGCCGCAAGCTCAAAGGATGTAACTCGAAGACCTCCTCCACATTCAGCTCGAACCTAGCCGCGATAGTCCGGAGGCTACGGAATAAAGTTTTTTACACTAACACCTATGGTGAAAAGGAAGCGAATGTAATTAATATTACATAAAATAATAAATATATATATTATATTAAGTATATAATATTAATATTGTAATATATAATAAATATTATATTATATTAATGTGTATAATATATTATTATATTTATTGATTATTAATGATTATTATATTATAAAATAATAATTGATGGTACTATAGTTTTTGCCTAATACAAGAAAGGTGTTATTGATCCAACATTTTGTATAATATTTTATTACATTCAATAAATATTATATTATAATATAATAATTGATGGTGTTATAGTGTTTGCCTAATACAAAAAAGGTGTTATTCATCGAACATTTCTGTACTTTACTTATTGTCAAAAGAAAATGAAAATAAATATTATTATATATAATAATAAATATATATTATTATTTATTATTATAAATAAAATATAATATACAATAATATTATAAATTATTATTAAAATTATAATAAAATTAAAAATATAAAATAATAGTATTATAAAATATAATAATATTATAATATATTTAATATGTTTAATATATTATTATATTCATTGATTATTATATTAAATATAATAACTGATGGTAGTATAGTATTTGTTAAATATAAGAAATGTATTATTGATCCAACATTTCTATACTCTACCGACGGATAGAATGAAGCAAAGATAATTAGAAGGAAACGAAGATAATTATTATTACATATAATAAACAATATTTAATATAATATAGATATAATATGTAATAATATTAAAATATATTGTCATGTATAATATATTATTACATTCATTAAGTATTATATTATAATATAATAACTGATGGTCTTATAGTTTTTACCTAATACAAGTAAGGTGTTATTGATCCAACATATATGTACTTTGCTTTGGATAAGAAAGAAGTGAAGATAATTATTATTACATATAATATTAAATATATATATATATAAATATTGTATAAAATATATTATTATAACATATAATAATAATATAAAAAATTATTATGTATAATATTTTATTATATTAAATAAGTATTATAATATAATATAATAATTATAGTGTAATACTATATTGTAATATATATATACATAATTACATATTATAATCAATAAATTTTATATAATATATAAAAATAATGTATTATAATATAATTAGTTTCAATTATTATTATATTATAATATAATAATTGATGGTACTATAGTTTTTGCCTAATACAAGAAAGATGTTATTGATCCAAAATAATATTATAAAATAATTATAATATATTATTATTTATAATAAATATATTATATTATGTAAAAATAAAATATTATATTATGTATAATATATATATGACGTTCAATTATTATTATATTACAATATAATAATTGATGGTATCGTAGGTTTTCCATAATATATTATTACATTCATTAATTATTATATTATTATATAATAATAGATGGAACAATATGTTTTGACTAATATAAGAAAATTGTTATTGAATATGTAATAATATATTATAATATGTAAGTAAAATATAATATGTAAGTAAAATATAATAATTTTATTTTTATATTACATATATATATATATTTTATTACATAAAATATTATATTATATATAGATAATTATTATTACATGTAATAATCAATATATATATATTATGTATAAAATAATATACAACAATTTATAATATATTTTTGTAAAAAATATATTATTACCTTTTCGAATATTATATGATAATATAATAATTGATTGTACAATATGTTTTGTCTAATAAAAATAAGGTGTTATTGATGGAATATTTCTGTACTTTAACTACGATCAGTAGGAAGTGAATAATTATTATTACAAATACTAATCAATATATATATATATAATATTTTGTATACAATAAAATGTTATATTATAATATATTATTATGTATAATATGTTATAATAATTATTAATCATTATATTATAATAAAAGAATTGATGATATTATACGTTTTGCTTAATACAAAAATTGTGGTATTGATTAAACATTTATGTACTTTAGGAATGATTATAAGAAAATGAAGATAATTATTAATATATATAATAATTAATATATAGTATAGAAAATAATATATAATAATATTATTACATTCATTGATCATTATAATATAATATAATAATAATATAATATCTTCCTTATATTAGTATATAATATAATAATATTATTATATAATAATATTATATAATATGATAATATTATAAAATTATAATAATTATTAGTATTATATATCATTATATATAATAAAATAATAATAATAATTATTATAAATAATAATCAATATATATTATATTTTGTATACAATAAAATGTTATATTACAATATATTATTTTGTATAATATATTATTATACATATTGATTATTATATTATAATAAATAATTGATGATATTATACGTTTTGCTTAATACAAGAATTGTGTTATTGATCCAATATATACTTTATTAACAGTCATAAGAAAACGAAGATAATTATTATTATATATAATAATCAATATATAATATATAAAATATTATATAATAATAATAATAATAATAACAATAATAATAATAATAATAATATTATTATATTATATTATTAATGATGATGATAATAATAATAATAATATTAATAATATATTGATATTAATAATATATTGATAATAATAATATATTGATAATAATAATATATTGATAATAATAATATAATATAAAATATAATAAAAATATAAAATATAATAATATAATAATATATTATTAGTTATAATATATATTATGTTTAATGATTATTAAATTATAATATAATAATTGATGATATTATACTTTTTGCCTAATAAAAAGGTGTTATTGATTAAACATTTTTGTACTTTGCTTACGGTGAGAAGGAAGTGGAGATAATTATTATTATATATAATAATAAATATTATTATATTATATGTAAAATAATAGATTATAATATATAAAAAATATTATAAATATTATATATTTGTTATATTAATTAATCATTATATTATAATAAAGCTATCGATGATATTAAAGGTTTTGCATATAATATATTATAATACTATCAATTATTCTATTATAATATAAATCAATAAATATAAAAAAATATAAAAAAGGTGGAATTATCTCACATTCTATACTTTGCCAACGGTTAAAATGTAGTGAAGATAATTATTATTAAATAAAATAGTAAATGTATATATTATATTATATATAAAAATATTAATAATAATGCAAAATATAATATTTATAATAAAATAATATTATTATTATATATAAAAATTAATATATATTATAGTATATATGAAATAATATATTATAATATTAAATAATATAATAATATATTATTATGTATAATATATTATTACACTAATTGATTATAATATATTATTGATACTATCCCATTGATGAAATATATTATACAATAATATATTGTGTTATTATATTATTGATAATATAAGAACACACTAGTATTGTGTAATTGATGAAACATTTTTAAAGTTTGCCAACGTTTAGAAGGAAGTGAAGATAATTATTTTGACATATAATAATCATTATATGTTATGAAAAAAATAATATATTTTAATATATTATTTTGTATAATATATTATTACATTATTTGATTATTATATTTTAATATTTTAATTATATAATATGTAGTTAAATCTATTATTATTATTATTATTATTATTATAATATTACATATAATATGTAATATATATATAATATTAAATAAGATAATATTTTCTCCTATATGTAGTAAATATTTGTACATATATTTCATGTATTTATTATGATATTAAAATATTGTCTTGTTATTCTTTTATTTTGGTAATTGTATTATAATAAATATTTTATATATTAATTATAATATATAATCTATAATATATAATTTGTAATAATATATTATTAAATACTCTAGAAAAATGAAGATTTTGTTAGATTAATTTATATTATATGTAATATTTAGGAATATTGTTTATTATATGTCAAATAATTATTTGTGATAACATATAATAAAACTTATTATAAAAATATTAAATACATTTATAATATTTTTATGAAATTCTTGTAAATGGATTATTAGATTATAATAATGTTGAGGAAAAAAGTTATTCTATATAATATATAATATAATATGACATTATATAGTTACATTCAGAGAGTAAAAAACGTTATTCAATATAATATGAATGTACAATTATACCTGTAATGTTGGTTTAGAAAAATTAGTAGTTACAGAATTAATAAGAGGCTTTGCTATTTGAGTTCATGAATATACTTAAGTCTTATATTATTGAATAACAATATTATTATATCCGTTTTAATACATTTCGGATGGTAATTATTGTGTTATTGTGTTTTAATACATTCATTCATTTTCGTATTATAAGAAACCTCTTATAAGTCGAATAATTTCCGTTAGGCACATGTAAAGTAAAGATCATATAAAATAAATAGATTATTATAAAATATACATATATCATAATTTATGAATATACTATTTCCATCAAATATATCATTTTTATTATCATTGAATATACTATATCATTAAATAATTATGTTAGGCGAGATATACATAAAATAAAACAATTTATAATATAAAAATGCATAAAACCTATATACAATTATACTGTGTCTACATCATAGTTGATCCCTACGTCAGTTAAAAATGTTGTAAGTTATGGTGACAAAATGCTAACACATACCAGACTGCCGAACTTTCCCAGTTTATGAATTCGTTCAAAAAAGGATTTTCAATAAGTGAGAAATTTTCTTAACACAGTACATAGGATTTTTGTGCAGCAAACAAATCATCCACATTACCAAATGTGAATAAAGAACAGTGATCCATGAGTAAAAATAAATCATCCAAAAAAATCATTAATGCAGTGAAATAATTACATGAGAAAACAGATTGCAAAAAAGATACAAATAAGTTAGTGCTTTGGCTTTGGTTTTTCACTAGCAATGAGCATGGTGTGTACAGTAATCAATCACGCTACCCAAGACAGTCCTGCAGGAAGTATAAATGCAGTATAAGATAAAAGAACTGGATTTGATTAGTCAATTAGCACTTTATTGTATATGTAACGGTGGTATGGGTCCAAATAAAATTTACAATTAGGTACAAATAAAATTTTCTCCCTTCTATGTCCAAGTTGTCTAATTACATGACATCATTCGAGAGCCTTACAAGATAAAGCATTGTTTACCAAATCATGGATGAATAACAAAAAATATTATTTGCAATCGAATAATTATAGATTAAACAAGCGGGTGTCAAATTGAGATCATGAAGACTTATGTATTATGCAAAAATCGTGTCTTCTTTGGCCGGAATAAGCATTGTTTACCAACTCAGAATTTAACTTCCAACTTTCTCATACAAAACCAAATAAGTTAAAATACCAAGCAATGTGACGTTTAATAGTGTGACCTTAAAATCAATAATCTATGAGATATGATAAATGAGCATCAGCGCGACAAGTGTGCAGAGAAGTGTAGTCCACATTTTGTTATAACTGGAACCTGCACCCGAGTAAATTGAATCCTTGGAATAATCTATTCTGGTATCCATATAGGCATATTATATGGATACAATGATTTTTATTTAATATAAATAAAAAGGACAAAATTATAGCTGCAGTAAAGATAAACAATTCACACTATTTAATGTATTGAACTCCCTCAACATTAATACACGTTAGAAGTGGCTGAATATTTTTTTCTATCTAAGTTTCACAATAGAAAAGTAATTTCTGTTGTGAAAAGTATTTTGGTTCTTATATGCCTAGATTTACCTAATTAGTTAGGTAAATCTTACCATTATATATATAATGAAGAGTATTAATACTCAAATGATGAAATAGTAAACATACAAATGAAATCTTGGTCATTGAAATTATTTTTTCATTTATTTTCGAATCTATGAAGCGAAATCGGAAAAAAAAAAGAATCAAAAAATTAGAAAAGCAACAACAATTAGCTCTATGTGAAAGTTTATTATTAAAACTAAACTTAAAATGATCCCAACTAAAGATGAAATGAAACATTTATTATGGCTTCTGATGTTTAATAAACTATATTGATTAGACTATTATTATTTCAAGTAAGGTATTATTCTATTTAACAATCACAGTGAGCTGTTTGACAAAGAAATGTATCTGGCATCTGACTAAGTTCTAGAATGATAAGTTAGAAACTTGTTACCTTTGAATCGCTCCGTATCCATGGCTTCCGACAACCAATATTTCCCAAATGTGTTTTTCCACTGCATGTGAGGGATTATTTGTAGCATCTCCTTCAACCACTTGAAACTGAATAGACTATGATGACTAAAAAAATAGAATAATGTTTATGTTGATAATTCTCTGGTCGTCTGGATTTCAACCCACAAAAATATAATCTCATATTAGGTTGGGCCTCGTTGACCAACAAAGATAAAAAGCAGAGAATACATTAGTTTGGGCCTCCAAAAGAATTACTCGTATGATTACAAAACACTTCATAGCATTTGATAAACTTCTATTTATTGACCACTGTACATCAGGTGGGGACATGTTGCACAACAGAGAGAAAAGCACCATTATATTATATGTTAACTCATCCAAAAGGCTACACGTCAGCTAGATACTTACTCGTATGATTCCCAGTGAATCATACGAGTAAGTATGTAGGGACATTGTGTAAGGAAGAAAAATAAGAAAAATTGAATTATAATATTAACCTGTTACAGAGTACATTTACAATGTATAGTATACCCGGAAAAAAAATTTATTTTATATTGGATAAGAAATAGTTACTTACTATAATTCATAGTAAGTGATATATGATCTCATTTTCTCAGAGAGAACATTTATTTTGCAGGTTAATCACTGGCAAAAAATCCTTTTAATACAATATATAGTACGTAGCTATTTCGTAATCAAAATAAAATATATTTAATTTCTGCAAGGAAGCTGCAAAAGAAAGTTACTTGCTATATTTTATTATATTTTGACGGCCACAAAATAAATCCAAAAGAGGAAACTACAATAATCCACGGATAGACGGGATATCATCAACAGCAAAAGTTGGAAACATAAGGATTTTTCGTAGACGAAGCAAAAGCAGTCGCAGAAACAATCAGTAATTCACCCAATAGCAGCCAAGAATCGAGGACCAGGTAGCTACCGAATGGGAAGTGCAGATCTCCTCGGCTTTCTCGATCACCCGCAACGATATCTTCCTCAGATCCGACCTCTCAAACGACAGCACGCAGCAGCTTCCGCGGTCGACTGCCTTGCTCGAGTTTAGGAACGATACCGGAAAGAAACGTCGCCCGGGAAGCTGTCGTCGCCTCGGCAAGAGACGTCGCCTGAGAAGACAAATCCGGAAGAGTGGCTGTCTGGGGGAAGAGACGTCGCCAGGGAAAAGAAATCGTCGCCTCGGGAGGAGACGCCGCCTGAGACGACAATTCGGGAAGAGTGGCTGCCTCGGGGGAAGAGACGTTGCAGTCGTCGCATCGGGAAGAGACGCAGCCTGAGAAGACAATTCGGCATGAGTCGCCGCCTCGGTAAGAGACGTCGCCTGGCCGTCAGGAAGAGTCGCCTCCTCGGGAAGAGCATCGCCTGAGAGAGACGTCGGGAGGAGTTGACGCCTCGGGAAGTGACATCGTCAGAGAAGAGACGTCGCCCCGTGAAGAGAGCCGACTTCGTCTATTAAAAAGATCTCACTGCTGGCGATACTGAACTTGGAGTTCTTCCGACTTTTCACCCGAAGGCCACGAGGAGGAGACACTTAGCAGATTCTGGAGCTACAACGCCAAGAATTCGAAAGAAGGCCTCGCGGGGCGAGATATTCCGCCATTCAATCGAAGCTCGTTCGATGCTGAGACTGCTACCGACGATACTCTTCTTACTTCCCACACAGTTGAGAAAGAGCCCCTTCACTTGCTTGCCTGTCGGATAATCAAAAGACCATCGACTGCCGGAAACGAGGTTGGTCCTCCCCAGTTTATCGTGCTCCTCCGCCACCACAGGTCGGAACCGCGCTTTTGTGCACCTAGAAGTGGATCCTTGAGATATCCGGCCAGCAATGGGCAGCTTGTTCGATGGGAAGACAGCCAAGAAGCAAAAAAAAAAAGTTGCGAGGACCGTTGTACTCACAGGCGAGAAAGAGCACTTATAGACGGCAGAAAAAAGAGTACTAACAGCGTCTGGCTTTCCTTGCAGTTCATGGCAAAACCATCGACCGCCAGAAAAAAGGTTTCTACCCGAAAGTTTACATTTATCGGCGGCGCGCAGAAGTCGGTACCTTGATCTACTATGCTCGGAAGTCGATCGAAGGCGAGATATCCGGCCATAAAAGTGCAGCTTGTTCGATGCGGAGACTGCGAAAAAGTAAAATATCAAGTTTCGGCCGATCGTCTTCTACTATCCACAGTAGAAAAGAGCCGCCAAATGCAGTCCTTGGAGACCATTCGAAGACCGTGGACTACCATAAAAGGTTACGTGGTTTCTCCTCGTAGGTTATATTGCAGATGTCATTCTCTCGATTTTACGTCTGGGCCTCGAAGTGTGATTCTTGAAATAAATATTTTTTTATCGTCTTTGATCTTTGAGCTTGCTCTCGCAGAAAGTTAGGTTCTGTGAACTCTCGAAGAAAGTTCTTGTCTTTTAGCGCTAGCTCTCCGACTTTTTCTGTGTTATGCTGTTCATTCTATCGCAGAAAGTAATTTTTGTCGGTCTATTTTTTTAAACAGCAAAAGAAGTTATAATATAATAAGATATATTATAATATAATAAAATATATATATTATATTATATTAGATTTATTATATTTATTAGAATTATTATATTTATTATATTTATTATATTATATTATATTATATTTATTATATTATATTATATTAATACTTTTATTATATTATATTATATTATATTTATACTTTTAGTATATTATATTATATTTATTTAGTTATATTATATTTATACATTTATTTTATTATAAAATATTTATTATATTTTTTACTTTTATTATATTATATTAAATTTAGTATATTTTTTTACTTTTATTATATTATGTTAAATTTATTATATGTTGACTTTTATTATATTATATTATATGTATTATATTATTACTTACATTATATTATATTATATGTATAATTTTTTTGACTTATATTATATTTTTACTTATTATATTATATGTGAACTTATATACTATTTTAATTATATTATATTTTTACGTATATTATGTTTTTACTTATATTAATTTTTTACTTAAAAATATTATATGTTAACAAATATTATATTTTTACTTATATTATATGTTTACTTATATTATATTTTTACTTATACTATATTTTGTAATACGTATGCTTAAAATATAGAATACTTATATTATATTATATGTATTCGTATATTTTATTTTTTACTTATATTATATTATTTATATTATATTTATACTTATATTATATTTGATATAATATTATACTTATATTATATTTTTACTTATACTATAAAATATTTATTTATACTTATACTTAAAATATTTAATACTTATATTATATTTTATATATACTTATAGTATATTTTTACTTATACAAAATATTTATTATATTTTATTTATACTTGTAGTATATTTTCACTTGTACTATAAAATATTTATTTATACATATACTTTAAAATATTTAATACTTATACTTGAAATATTTAATACTTATATTATATCGTATACTATGAAATATTTATTTATACTTTATACTATACAATTTTTATATAATATTTTACTTATACTTCAGAATATTTATGTATACTTTATTTAGACTTATACTTTACTTAGACTTATTGTATACTTATACTTTATACTTTATATTTTTTTAGACTTTACTTATACTTTATTATATTAAATTTTTAGACTTTACTTATACTTACTTATACTTATACTTGACTGATTCTCTACTTTATTTACTTTTATTATACTTTATTTTTATAGTATATATACTTTATTATATATTTTATTTATTTTTTATACTTATACTTTATTTATATTATATTTATATTTATATTATATATACTATACTTATATTTATATTTATATATATTATATTTATTTATATTATATATATATTTATATTTATATTTATACTTATATTATATATTATATTTATACTTATATTTATATATTTATATATATATATATTTGTACTATAAGTATATTATACTTTATATGTATAAGTATATTATACTTTACTATACTTTATACTTTTAGTATACTTATATATATATATTTATATTTTATTATATTATATTATTTTTATAATTATACTATTTTAGTTAATATATTATACTTATT
>JAIWVJ010000076.1:20000-36871 GCA_024322285.1 Musa beccarii
GGCCCAGGCCCAGGCCCAGGCCCAGGCCCAGGCCCAGGCCCAGGCCCAGGCCCAGGCCCAGGCCCAGGCCCAGGCCCAGGCCCAGGCCCAGGCCCAGGCCCAGGCCCAGGCCCAGGCCAGGCCCAGGCCCAGGCCCAGGCCCAGGCCCAGGCCCAGGCCCAGGCCCAGGCCCAGGCCCAGGCCCAGGCCCAGGCCCAGGCCCAGGCCCAGGCCCAGGCCCAGGCCCAGGCCCAGGCCCAGGCCCAGGCCCAGGCCCAGGCCCAGGCCCAGGCCCAGGCCCAGGCCCAGGCCCAGGCCCAGGCCCAGGCCCAGGCCCAGGCCCAGGCCCAGGCCCAGGCCCAGGCCCAGGCCCAGGCCCAGGGCCCAGGCCCAGGCCCAGGCCCAGGCCCAGGCCCAGGCCCAGGCCCAGGCCCAGGCCCAGGCCCAGGCCCAGGCCCAGGCCCAGGCCCAGGCCCAGGCCCAGGCCCAGGCCCAGGCCCAGGCCCAGGCCCAGGCCCAGGCCCAGGCCCAGGCCCAGGCCCAGGCCCAGGCCCAGGCCCAGGCCCAGGCCCAGGCCCAGGCCCAGGGCCCAGGCCCAGGCCCAGGCCCAGGCCCAGGCCCAGGCCCAGGCCCAGGCCCAGGCCCAGGCCCAGGCCCAGGCCCAGGCCCAGGCCCAGGCCCAGGCCCAGGCCCAGGCCCAGGCCCAGGCCCAGGCCCAGGCCCAGGCCCAGGCCCAGGCCCAGGCCCAGGCCCAGGCCCAGGCCCAGGCCCAGGCCCAGGCCCAGGCCCAGGCCCAGGCCCAGGCCCAGGCCCAGGCCCAGGCCCAGGCCCAGGCCCAGGCCCAGGCCCAGGCCCAGGCCCAGGCCCAGGCCCAGGCCCAGGCCCAGGCCCAGGCCCAGGCCCAGGCCCAGGCCCAGGCCCAGGCCCAGGCCCAGGCCCAGGCCCAGGCCCAGGCCCAGGCCCAGGCCCAGGCCCAGGCCCAGGCCCAGGCCCAGGCCCAGGCCCAGGCCCAGGCCCAGGCCCAGGGCCCCCAGGCCCAGGCCCAGGCCCAGGCCCAGGCCCAGGCCCAGGCCCAGGCCCAGGCCCAGGCCCAGGCCCAGGCCCAGGCCCAGGCCCAGGCCCAGGCCCAGGCCCAGGCCCAGGCCCAGGCCCAGGCCCAGGCCCAGGCCCAGGCCCAGGCCCAGGCCCAGGCCCAGGCCCAGGCCCAGGCCCAGGCCCAGGCCCAGGCCCAGGCCCAGGCCCAGGCCCAGGCCCAGGCCCAGGGCCCAGGCCCAGGCCCAGGCCCAGGCCCAGGCCCAGGCCCAGGCCCAGGCCCAGGCCCAGGCCCAGGCCCAGGCCCAGGCCCAGGCCCAGGCCCAGGCCCAGGCCCAGGCCCAGGCCCAGGCCCAGGCCCAGGCCCAGGCCCAGGCCCAGGCCCAGGCCCAGGCCCAGGCCCAGGCCCAGGCCCAGGCCCAGGCCCAGGCCCAGGCCCAGGCCCAGGCCCAGGCCCAGGCCCAGGCCCAGGCCCAGGCCCAGGCCCAGGCCCAGGCCCAGGCCCAGGCCCAGGCCCAGGCCCAGGCCCAGGCCCAGGCCCAGGCCCAGGCCCAGGCCCAGGCCCAGGCCCAGGCCCAGGGCCCAGGCCCAGGCCCAGGCCCAGGCCCAGGCCCAGGCCCAGGCCCAGGCCCAGGCCCAGGCCCAGGCCCAGGCCCAGGCCCAGGCCCAGGCCCAGGCCCAGGCCCAGGCCCAGGCCCAGGCCCAGGCCCAGGCCCAGGCCCAGGCCCAGGCCCAGGCCCAGGCCCAGGCCCAGGCCCAGGCCCAGGCCCAGGCCCAGGCCCAGGCCCAGGCCCAGGCCCAGGCCCAGGCCCAGGCCCAGGCCCAGGCCCAGGCCCAGGCCCAGGCCCAGGCCCAGGCCCAGGCCCAGGCCCAGGCCCAGGCCCAGGCCCAGGCCCAGGCCCAGGCCCAGGCCCAGGCCCAGGCCCAGGCCCAGGGCCCAGGCCCAGGCCCAGGCCCAGGCCCAGGCCCAGGCCCAGGCCCAGGCCCAGGCCCAGGCCCAGGCCCAGGCCCAGGCCCAGGCCCAGGCCCAGGCCCAGGCCCAGGCCCAGGCCCAGGCCCAGGCCCAGGCCCAGGCCCAGGCCCAGGCCCAGGCCCAGGGCCCAGGCCCAGGCCCAGGCCCAGGCCCAGGCCCAGGCCCAGGCCCAGGCCCAGGCCCAGGCCCAGGCCCAGGCCCAGGCCCAGGCCCAGGGCCCAGGCCCAGGCCCAGGCCCAGGCCCAGGCCCAGGCCCAGGCCCAGGCCCAGGCCCAGGCCCAGGCCCAGGCCCAGGCCCAGGCCCAGGCCCAGGCCCAGGCCCAGGCCCAGGCCCAGGCCCAGGCCCAGGCCCAGGCCCAGGCCCAGGCCCAGGCCCAGGCCCAGGCCCAGGCCCAGGCCCAGGCCCAGGCCCAGGCCCAGGCCCAGGCCCAGGCCCAGGCCCAGGCCCAGGCCCAGGCCCAGGCCCAGGCCCAGGCCCAGGCCCAGGCCCAGGCCCAGGCCCAGGCCCAGGCCCAGGCCCAGGCCCAGGCCCAGGCCCAGGCCCAGGCCCAGGCCCAGGCCCAGGCCCAGGCCCAGGCCCAGGCCCAGGCCCAGGCCCAGGCCCAGGCCCAGGCCCCCAGGCCCAGGCCCAGGCCCAGGCCCAGGCCCAGGCCCAGGCCCAGGCCCAGGGCCCAGGCCCAGGCCCAGGCCCAGGCCCAGGCCCAGGCCCAGGCCCAGGCCCAGGCCCAGGCCCAGGCCCAGGCCCAGGCCCAGGCCCAGGCCCAGGCCCAGGCCCAGGCCCAGGCCCAGGCCCAGGCCCAGGCCCAGGCCCAGGCCCAGGCCCAGGCCCAGGCCCAGGCCCAGGCCCAGGCCCAGGCCCAGGCCCAGGCCCAGGCCCAGGCCCAGGCCCAGGCCCAGGCCCAGGCCCAGGCCCAGGCCCAGGCCCAGGCCCAGGCCCAGGCCCAGGCCCAGGCCCAGGCCCAGGCCCAGGCCCAGGCCCAGGCCCAGGCCCAGGCCCAGGCCCAGGCCCAGGCCCAGGCCCAGGCCCAGGCCCAGGCCCAGGCCCAGGCCCAGGCCCAGGCCCAGGCCCAGGCCCAGGCCCAGGCCCAGGCCCAGGCCCAGGCCCAGGCCCAGGCCCAGGCCCAGGCCCAGGCCCAGGCCCAGGCCCAGGCCCAGGCCCAGGCCCAGGCCCAGGCCCAGGCCCAGGCCCAGGCCCAGGCCCAGGCCCAGGCCCAGGCCCAGGCCCAGGCCCAGGCCCAGGCCCAGGCCCAGGCCCAGGCCCAGGCCCAGGCCCAGGCCCAGGCCCAGGCCCAGGCCCAGGCCCAGGCCCAGGCCCAGGCCCAGGCCCAGGCCCAGGCCCAGGGCCCAGGCCCAGGCCCAGGCCCAGGCCCAGGCCCAGGCCCAGGCCCAGGCCCAGGCCCAGGCCCAGGCCCAGGCCCAGGCCCAGGCCCAGGCCCAGGCCCAGGCCCAGGCCCAGGCCCAGGCCCAGGCCCAGGCCCAGGCCCAGGCCCAGGCCCAGGCCCAGGCCCAGGCCCAGGCCCAGGCCCAGGCCCAGGCCCAGGCCCAGGCCCAGGCCCAGGCCCAGGCCCAGGCCCAGGCCCAGGCCCAGGCCCAGGCCCAGGCCCAGGCCCAGGCCCAGGGCCCAGGCCCAGGCCCAGGCCCAGGCCCAGGCCCAGGCCCAGGCCCAGGCCCAGGCCCAGGCCCAGGCCCAGGCCCAGGCCCAGGCCCAGGCCCAGGCCCAGGCCCAGGCCCAGGCCCAGGCCCAGGCCCAGGCCCAGGCCCAGGCCCAGGCCCAGGCCCAGGCCCAGGCCCAGGCCCAGGCCCAGGGCCCAGGCCCAGGCCCAGGCCCAGGCCCAGGCCCAGGCCCAGGCCCAGGCCCAGGCCCAGGCCCAGGCCCAGGCCCAGGCCCAGGCCCAGGCCCAGGGCCCAGGCCCAGGCCCAGGCCCAGGCCCAGGCCCAGGCCCAGGCCCAGGCCCAGGCCCAGGCCCAGGCCCAGGCCCAGGCCCAGGCCCAGGCCCAGGCCCAGGCCCAGGCCCAGGCCCAGGCCCAGGCCCAGGCCCAGGCCCAGGCCCAGGCCCAGGCCCAGGCCCAGGCCCAGGCCCAGGCCCAGGCCCAGGCCCAGGCCCAGGCCCAGGCCCAGGCCCAGGCCCAGGCCCAGGCCCAGGCCCAGGCCCAGGCCCAGGCCCAGGCCCAGGCCCAGGCCCAGGCCCAGGCCCAGGCCCAGGCCCAGGCCCAGGCCCAGGCCCAGGCCCAGGCCCAGGCCCAGGCCCAGGCCCAGGCCCAGGCCCAGGCCCAGGCCCAGGCCCAGGCCCAGGCCCAGGCCCAGGCCCAGGCCCAGGCCCAGGCCCAGGCCCAGGCCCAGGCCCAGGCCCAGGCCCAGGCCCAGGCCCAGGCCCAGGCCCAGGCCCAGGCCCAGGCCCAGGCCCAGGCCCAGGCCCAGGCCCAGGCCCAGGCCCAGGCCCAGGCCCAGGCCCAGGCCCAGCCCAGGCCCAGGGCCCAGGCCCAGCCCAGGCCCAGGCCCAGGCCCAGGCCCAGGCCCAGGCCCAGGCCCAGGGCCCAGGCCCAGGCCCAGGCCCAGGCCCAGGCCCAGGCCCAGGCCCAGGCCCAGGCCCAGGCCCAGGCCCCCAGGCCCAGGCCCAGGCCCAGGCCCAGGCCCAGGCCCAGGCCCAGCCCAGGCCCAGGCCCAGGCCCAGGCCCAGGCCCAGGCCCAGGCCCAGGCCCAGGCCCAGGCCCAGGCCCAGGCCCAGGCCCAGGCCCAGGCCCAGGCCCAGGCCCAGGCCCAGGCCCAGGCCCAGGCCCAGGCCCAGGCCCAGGCCCAGGCCCAGGCCCAGGCCCAGGCCCAGGCCCAGGCCCAGGCCCAGGCCCAGGCCCAGGCCCAGGCCCAGGCCCAGGCCCAGGCCCAGGCCCAGGCCCAGGCCCAGGCCCAGGCCCAGGCCCAGGCCCAGGCCCAGGCCCAGGCCCAGGCCCAGGCCCAGGCCCAGGCCCAGGCCCAGGCCCAGGCCCAGGCCCAGGCCCAGGCCCAGGCCCAGGCCCAGGCCCAGGCCCAGGCCCAGGCCCAGGCCCAGGCCCAGGCCCAGGCCCAGGCCCAGGCCCAGGCCCAGGCCCAGGCCCAGGCCCAGGCCCAGGCCCAGGCCCAGGCCCAGGGCCCAGGCCCAGGCCCAGGCCCAGGCCCAGGCCCAGGGCCCAGGCCCAGGCCCAGGCCCAGGCCCAGGCCCAGGCCCAGGCCCAGGCCCAGGCCCAGGCCCAGGCCCAGGCCCAGGCCCAGGCCCAGGCCCAGGCCCAGGCCCAGGCCCAGGCCCAGGCCCAGGCCCAGGCCCAGGCCCAGGCCCAGGCCCAGGCCCAGGCCCAGGCCCAGGCCCAGGCCCAGGCCCAGGCCCAGGCCCAGGCCCAGGCCCAGGCCCAGGCCCAGGCCCAGGCCCAGGCCCAGGCCCAGGCCCAGGCCCAGGCCCAGGCCCAGGCCCAGGCCCAGGCCCAGGCCCAGGCCCAGGCCCAGGCCCAGGCCCAGGCCCAGGCCCAGGCCCAGGCCCAGGCCCAGGCCCAGGCCCAGGCCCAGGCCCAGGCCCAGGGCCCAGGCCCAGGCCCAGGCCCAGGCCCAGGCCCAGGCCCAGGCCCAGGCCCAGGCCCAGGCCCAGGCCCAGGCCCAGGCCCAGGCCCAGGCCCAGGCCCAGGCCCAGGCCCAGGCCCAGGCCCAGGCCCAGGCCCAGCCCAGGCCCAGGCCCAGGCCCAGGCCCAGGCCCAGGCCCAGGCCCAGGCCCAGGCCCAGGCCCAGGCCCAGGCCCAGGCCCAGGCCCAGGCCCAGGCCCAGGCCCAGGCCCAGGCCCAGGCCCAGGGCCCAGGCCCAGGCCCAGGCCCAGGCCCAGGCCCAGGGCCCAGGCCCAGGCCCAGGCCCAGGCCCAGGCCCAGGCCCAGGCCCAGGCCCAGGCCCAGGCCCAGGCCCCAGGCCCAGGCCCAGGCCCAGGCCCAGGCCCAGGCCCAGGCCCAGGCCCAGGCCCAGGCCCAGGCCCAGGCCCAGGCCCAGGCCCAGGCCCAGGCCCAGGCCCAGGCCCAGGCCCAGGCCCAGGCCCAGGCCCAGGCCCAGGCCCAGGCCCAGGCCCAGGCCCAGGCCCAGGCCCAGGCCCAGGCCCAGGCCCAGGCCCAGGCCCAGGCCCAGGCCCAGGCCCAGGCCCAGGCCCAGGCCCAGGCCCAGGCCCAGGCCCAGGCCCAGGCCCAGGCCCAGGCCCAGGCCCAGGCCCAGGCCCAGGCCCAGGCCCAGGCCCAGGCCCAGGCCCAGGCCCAGGCCCAGGCCCAGGCCCAGGCCCAGGCCCAGGCCCAGGCCCAGGCCCAGGCCCAGGCCCAGGCCCAGGCCCAGGCCCAGGCCCAGGCCCAGGCCCAGGCCCAGGCCCAGGCCCAGGCCCAGGCCCAGGCCCAGGCCCAGGCCCAGGCCCAGGCCCAGGCCCAGGCCCAGGCCCAGGCCCAGGCCCAGGCCCAGGCCCAGGCCCAGGCCCAGGCCCAGGCCCAGGCCCAGGCCCAGGCCCAGGCCCAGGCCCAGGCCCAGGCCCAGGCCCAGGGCCCAGGCCCAGGCCCAGGCCCAGGCCCAGGCCCCAGGCCCAGGCCCAGGCCCAGGCCCAGGCCCAGGCCCAGGCCCAGGCCCAGGCCCAGGCCCAGGCCCAGGCCCAGGCCCAGGCCCAGGCCCAGGCCCAGGCCCAGGCCCAGGCCCAGGCCCAGGCCCAGGCCCAGGCCCAGGCCCAGGCCCAGGCCCAGGCCCAGGCCCAGGCCCAGGCCCAGGCCCAGGCCCAGGCCCAGGCCCAGGCCCAGGCCCAGGCCCAGGCCCAGGCCCAGGCCCAGGCCCAGGCCCAGGCCCAGGCCCAGGCCCAGGCCCAGGCCCAGGGCCCAGGCCCAGGCCCAGGCCCAGGCCCAGGCCCAGGCCCAGGCCCAGGCCCAGGCCCAGGCCCAGGCCCAGGCCCAGGCCCAGGCCCAGGCCCAGGCCCAGGCCCAGGCCCAGGCCCAGGCCCAGGCCCAGGCCCAGGCCCAGGCCCAGGCCCAGGCCCAGGCCCAGGCCCAGGCCCAGGCCCAGGCCCAGGCCCAGGCCCAGGCCCAGGCCCAGGCCCAGGCCCAGGCCCAGGCCCAGGCCCAGGCCCAGGCCCAGGCCCAGGCCCAGGCCCAGGCCCAGGCCCAGGCCCAGGCCCAGGCCCAGGCCCAGGCCCAGGCCCAGGCCCAGGCCCAGGCCCAGGCCCAGGCCCAGGGCCCAGGCCCAGGCCCAGGCCCAGGCCCAGGCCCCAGGCCCAGGCCCAGGCCCAGGCCCAGGCCCAGGCCCAGGCCCAGGCCCAGGCCCAGGCCCAGGCCCAGGCCCAGGCCCAGGCCCAGGCCCAGGCCCAGGCCCAGGCCCAGGCCCAGGCCCAGGCCCAGGCCCAGGCCCAGGCCCAGGCCCAGGCCCAGGCCCAGGCCCAGGCCCAGGCCCAGGCCCAGGCCCAGGCCCAGGCCCAGGCCCAGGCCCAGGCCCAGGCCCAGGCCAGGCCCAGGCCCAGGCCCAGGCCCAGGCCCAGGCCCAGGCCCAGGCCCAGGCCCAGGCCCAGGCCCAGGCCCAGGCCCAGGCCCAGGCCCAGGCCCAGGCCCAGGCCCAGGCCCAGGCCCAGGCCCAGGCCCAGGCCCAGGCCCAGGGCCCAGGCCCAGGCCCAGGCCCAGGCCCAGGCCCAGGCCCAGGCCCAGGCCCAGGCCCAGGCCCAGGCCCAGGCCCAGGCCCAGGCCCAGGCCCAGGCCCAGGCCCAGGCCCAGGCCCAGGCCCAGGCCCAGGCCCAGGCCCAGGCCCAGGCCCAGGCCCCAGGCCCAGGCCCAGGCCCAGGCCCAGGCCCAGGCCCAGGCCCAGGCCCAGGCCCAGGCCCAGGCCCAGGCCCAGGCCCAGGCCCAGGCCCAGGCCCAGGCCCAGGCCCAGGCCCAGGCCCAGGCCCAGGCCCAGGCCCAGGCCCAGGCCCAGGCCCAGGCCCAGGCCCAGGCCCAGGCCCAGGCCCAGGCCCAGGCCCAGGCCCAGGCCCAGGCCCAGGCCCAGGCCCAGGCCCAGGCCCAGGCCCAGGCCCAGGCCCAGGCCCAGGCCCAGGCCCAGGCCCAGGCCCAGGCCCAGGCCCAGGCCCAGGCCCAGGCCCAGGCCCAGGCCCAGGCCCAGGCCCAGGCCCAGGCCCAGGCCCAGGCCCAGGCCCAGGCCCAGGCCCAGGCCCAGGCCCAGGCCCAGGCCCAGGCCCAGGCCCAGGCCCAGGCCCAGGCCCAGGCCCAGGCCCAGGCCCAGGCCCAGGCCCAGGCCCAGGCCCAGGCCCAGGCCCAGGCCCAGGCCCAGGCAGGCCCAGGCCCAGGCCCAGGCCCAGGCCCAGGCCCAGGCCCAGGCCCAGGCCCAGGCCCAGGCCCAGGCCCAGGCCCAGGCCCAGGCCCAGGCCCAGGCCCAGGCCCAGGCCCAGGCCCAGGCCCAGGCCCAGGCCCAGGCCCAGGCCCAGGCCCAGGCCCAGGCCCAGGCCCAGGCCCAGGCCCAGGCCCAGGCCCAGGCCCAGGCCCAGGCCCAGGCCCAGGCCCAGGCCCAGGCCCAGGCCCAGGCCCAGGCCCAGGCCCAGGCCCAGGCCCAGGCCCAGGCCCAGGCCCAGGCCCAGGCCCAGGCCCAGGCCCAGGCCCAGGCCCAGGCCCAGGCCCAGGCCCAGGCCCAGGCCCAGGCCCAGGCCCAGGCCCAGGCCCAGGCCCAGGCCCAGGCCCAGGCCCAGGCCCAGGCCCAGGCCCAGGCCCAGGCCCAGGCCCAGGCCCAGGCCCAGGCCCAGGCCCAGGCCCAGGCCCAGGCCCAGGCCCAGGCCCAGGCCCAGGCCCAGGCCCAGGCCCAGGCCCAGGCCCAGGCCCAGGCCCAGGCCCAGGCCCAGGCCCAGGCCCAGGCCCAGGCCCAGGCCCAGGCCCAGGCCCAGGCCCAGGCCCAGGCCCAGGCCCAGGCCCAGGCCCAGGCCCAGGCCCAGGCCCAGGCCCAGGCCCAGGCCCAGGCCCAGGCCCAGGCCCAGGCCCAGGCCCAGGCCCAGGCCCAGGCCCAGGCCCAGGCCCAGGCCCAGGCCCAGGCCCAGGCCCAGGCCCAGGCCCAGGCCCAGGCCCAGGCCCAGGCCCAGGCCCAGGCCCAGGCCCAGGCCCAGGCCCAGGCCCAGGCCCAGGCCCAGGCCCAGGCCCAGGCCCAGGCCCAGGCCCAGGCCCAGGCCCAGGCCCAGGGCCCAGGCCCAGGCCCAGGCCCAGGCCCAGGCCCAGGCCCAGGCCCAGGCCCAGGCCCAGGCCCAGGCCCAGGCCCAGGCCCAGGCCCAGGCCCAGGCCCAGGCCCAGGCCCAGGCCCAGGCCCAGGCCCAGGCCCAGGCCCAGGCCCAGGCCCAGGCCCAGGCCCAGGCCCAGGCCCAGGCCCAGGCCCAGGCCCAGGCCCAGGCCCAGGCCCAGGCCCAGGCCCAGGCCCAGGCCCAGGCCCAGGGCCCAGGCCCAGGCCCAGGCCCAGGCCCAGGCCCAGGCCCAGGCCCAGGCCCAGGCCCAGGCCCAGGCCCAGGCCCAGGCCCAGGCCCAGGCCCAGGCCCAGGCCCAGGCCCAGGCCCAGGCCCAGGCCCAGGCCCAGGCCCAGGCCCAGGCCCAGGCCCAGGCCCAGGCCCAGGCCCAGGCCCAGGCCCAGGCCCAGGCCCAGGCCCAGGCCCAGGCCCAGGCCCAGGCCCAGGCCCAGGCCCAGGCCCAGGCCCAGGCCCAGGCCCAGGCCCAGGCCCAGGCCCAGGCCCAGGCCCAGGCCCAGGCCCAGGCCCAGGCCCAGGCCCAGGCCCAGGCCCAGGCCCAGGCCCAGGCCCAGGCCCAGGCCCAGGCCCAGGCCCAGGCCCAGGCCCAGGCCCAGGCCCAGGCCCAGGCCCAGGCCCAGGCCCAGGCCCAGGCCCAGGCCCAGGCCCAGGCCCAGGCCCAGGCCCAGGCCCAGGCCCAGGCCCAGGCCCAGGCCCAGGCCCAGGCCCAGGCCCAGGCCCAGGCCCAGGCCCAGGCCCAGGCCCAGGCCCAGGCCCAGGCCCAGGCCCAGGCCCAGGCCCAGGCCCAGGCCCAGGCCCAGGCCCAGGGCCCAGGCCCAGGCCCAGGCCCAGGCCCAGGCCCAGGCCCAGGCCCAGGCCCAGGCCCAGGCCCAGGCCCAGGCCCAGGCCCAGGCCCAGGCCCAGGCCCAGGCCCAGGCCCAGGCCCAGGCCCAGGCCCAGGCCCAGGCCCAGGCCCAGGCCCAGGGCCCAGGCCCAGGCCCAGGCCCAGGCCCAGGCCCAGGCCCAGGCCCAGGCCCAGGCCCAGGCCCAGGCCCAGGCCCAGGCCCAGGCCCAGGCCCAGGCCCAGGCCCAGGCCCAGGCCCAGGCCCAGGCCCAGGCCCAGGCCCAGGCCCAGGCCCAGGCCCAGGCCCAGGCCCAGGCCCAGGCCCAGGCCCAGGCCCAGGCCCAGGCCCAGGCCCAGGCCCAGGCCCAGGCCCAGGCCCAGGCCCAGGCCCAGGCCCAGGCCCAGGCCCAGGCCCAGGCCCAGGCCCAGGCCCAGGCCCAGGCCCAGGCCCAGGCCCAGGCCCAGGCCCAGGCCCAGGCCCAGGCCCAGGCCCAGGCCCAGGCCCAGGGCCCAGGCCCAGGCCCAGGCCCAGGCCCAGGCCCAGGCCCAGGCCCAGGCCCAGGCCCAGGCCCAGGCCCAGGCCCAGGCCCAGGCCCAGGCCCAGGCCCAGGCCCAGGCCCAGGCCCAGGCCCAGGCCCAGGCCCAGGCCCAGGCCCAGGCCCAGGGCCCAGGCCCAGGCCCAGGCCCAGGCCCAGGCCCAGGCCCAGGCCCAGGCCCAGGCCCAGGCCCAGGCCCAGGCCCAGGCCCAGGCCCAGGCCCAGGCCCAGGCCCAGGCCCAGGCCCAGGCCCAGGCCCAGGCCCAGGCCCAGGCCCAGGCCCAGGCCCAGGCCCAGGCCCAGGCCCAGGCCCAGGGCCCAGGCCCAGGCCCAGGCCCAGGCCCAGGCCCAGGCCCAGGCCCAGGCCCAGGCCCAGGCCCAGGCCCAGGCCCAGGCCCAGGCCCAGGCCCAGGCCCAGGCCCAGGCCCAGGCCCAGGCCCAGGCCCAGGCCCAGGCCCAGGCCCAGGCCCAGGCCCAGGCCCAGGCCCAGGCCCAGGCCCAGGCCCAGGCCCAGGCCCAGGCCCAGGCCCAGGCCCAGGCCCAGGCCCAGGCCCAGGCCCAGGCCCAGGCCCAGGCCCAGGCCCCCAGGGCCCAGGCCCAGGCCCAGGCCCAGGGCCCAGGCCCAGGCCCAGGCCCAGGCCCAGGCCCAGGCCCAGGCCCAGGCCCAGGCCCAGGCCCAGGCCCAGGCCCAGGCCCAGGCCCAGGCCCAGGCCCAGGCCCAGGCCCAGGCCCAGGCCCAGGCCCAGGCCCAGGCCCAGGCCCAGGCCCAGGCCCAGGCCCAGGCCCAGGCCCAGGCCCAGGCCCAGGCCCAGGCCCAGGCCCAGGCCCAGGCCCAGGCCCAGGCCCAGGCCCAGGCCCAGGCCCAGGCCCAGGCCCAGGCCCAGGCCCAGGCCCAGGCCCAGGCCCAGGCCCAGGCCCAGGCCCAGGCCCCCCAGGCCCAGGCCCAGGCCCAGGCCCAGGCCAGGCCCAGGCCCAGGCCCAGGCCCAGGCCCAGGCCCAGGCCCAGGCCCAGGCCCAGGCCCAGGCCCAGGCCCAGGCCCAGGCCCAGGCCCAGGCCCAGGCCCAGGCCCAGGCCCAGGCCCAGGCCCAGGCCCAGGCCCAGGCCCAGGCCCAGGCCCAGGCCCAGGCCCAGGCCCAGGCCCAGGCCCAGGCCCAGGCCCAGGCCCAGGCCCAGGCCCAGGCCCAGGCCCAGGCCCAGGCCCAGGCCCAGGCCCAGGCCCAGGCCCAGGCCCAGGCCCAGGCCCAGGCCCAGGCCCAGGCCCAGGCCCAGGCCCAGGCCCAGGCCCAGGCCCAGGCCCAGGCCCAGGCCCAGGCCCAGGCCCAGGCCCAGGCCCAGGCCCAGGCCCAGGCCCAGGCCCAGGCCCAGGCCCAGGCCCAGGCCCAGGCCCAGGCCCAGGCCCAGGCCCAGGCCCAGGCCCAGGCCCAGGCCCAGGCCCAGGCCCAGGCCCAGGCCCAGGCCCAGGCCCAGGCCCAGGCCCAGGCCCAGGCCCAGGCCCAGGCCCAGGCCCAGGCCCAGGCCCAGGCCCAGGCCCAGGCCCAGGCCCAGGCCCAGGCCCAGGCCCAGGCCCAGGCCCAGGCCCAGGCCCAGGCCCAGGCCCAGGCCCAGGCCCAGGCCCAGGCCCAGGCCCAGGCCCAGGCCCAGGCCCAGGCCCAGGCCCAGGCCCAGGCCCAGGCCCAGGCCCAGGCCCAGGCCCAGGCCCAGGCCCAGGCCCAGGCCCAGGCCCAGGCCCAGGCCCAGGCCCAGGCCCAGGCCCAGGCCCAGGCCCAGGCCCAGGCCCAGGCCCAGGCCCAGGCCCAGGCCCAGGCCCAGGCCCAGGCCCAGGCCCAGGCCCAGGCCCAGGCCCAGGCCCAGGCCCAGGCCCAGGCCCAGGCCCAGGCCCAGGCCCAGGCCCAGGCCCAGGCCCAGGGCCCAGGGCCCAGGCCCAGGCCCAGGCCCAGGCCCAGGCCCAGGCCCAGGCCCAGGCCCAGGCCCAGGCCCAGGCCCAGGCCCAGGCCCAGGCCCAGGCCCAGGCCCAGGCCCAGGCCCAGGCCCAGGCCCAGGCCCAGGCCCAGGCCCAGGCCCAGGCCCAGGCCCAGGCCCAGGCCCAGGCCCAGGCCCAGGCCCAGGCCCAGGCCCAGGCCCAGGCCCAGGCCCAGGCCCAGGCCCAGGCCCAGGCCCAGGCCCAGGCCCAGGCCCAGGGCCCAGGCCCAGGCCCAGGCCCAGGCCCAGGCCCAGGCCCAGGCCCAGGCCCAGGCCCAGGCCCAGGCCCAGGCCCAGGCCCAGGCCCAGGCCCAGGCCCAGGCCCAGGCCCAGGCCCAGGCCCAGGCCCAGGCCCAGGCCCAGGCCCAGGCCCAGGCCCAGGCCCAGGCCCAGGCCCAGGCCCAGGCCCAGGCCCAGGCCCAGGCCCAGGCCCAGGCCCAGGCCCAGGCCCAGGCCCAGGCCCAGGCCCAGGCCCAGGCCCAGGCCCAGGCCCAGGCCCAGGCCCAGGCCCAGGCCCAGGCCCAGGCCCAGGCCCAGGCCCAGGCCCAGGCCCAGGCCCAGGCCCAGGCCCAGGCCCAGGCCCAGGCCCAGGCCCAGGCCCAGGCCCAGGCCCAGGCCCAGGCCCAGGCCCAGGCCCAGGCCCAGGCCCAGGCCCAGGCCCAGGCCCAGGCCCAGGCCCAGGCCCAGGCCCAGGCCCAGGCCCAGGCCCAGGCCCAGGCCCAGGCCCAGGCCCAGGCCCAGGCCCAGGCCCAGGCCCAGGCCCAGGCCCAGGCCCAGGCCCAGGCCCAGGCCCAGGCCCAGGCCCAGGCCCAGGCCCAGGCCCAGGCCCAGGCCCAGGCCCAGGCCCAGGCCCAGGCCCAGGCCCAGGCCCAGGCCCAGGCCCAGGCCCAGGCCCAGGCCCAGGCCCAGGCCCAGGCCCAGGCCCAGGCCCAGGCCCAGGCCCAGGCCCAGGCCCAGGCCCAGGCCCAGGCCCAGGCCCAGGCCCAGGCCCAGGCCCAGGCCCAGGCCCAGGCCCAGGCCCAGGCCCAGGCCCAGGCCCAGGCCCAGGCCCAGGCCCAGGCCCAGGCCCAGGCCCAGGCCCAGGCCCAGGCCCAGGCCCAGGCCCAGGCCCAGGCCCAGGCCCAGGCCCAGGCCCAGGCCCAGGCCCAGGCCCAGGCCCAGGCCCAGGCCCAGGCCCAGGCCCAGGCCCAGGCCCAGGCCCAGGCCCAGGCCCAGGCCCAGGCCCAGGCCCAGGCCCAGGCCCAGGCCCAGGCCCAGGCCCAGGCCCAGGCCCAGGCCCAGGCCCAGGCCCAGGCCCAGGCCCAGGCCCAGGCCCAGGCCCAGGCCCAGGCCCAGGCCCAGGCCCAGGCCCAGGCCCAGGCCCAGGCCCAGGCCCAGGCCCAGGCCCAGGCCCAGGCCCAGGCCCAGGCCCAGGCCCAGGCCCAGGCCCAGGCCCAGGCCCAGGCCCAGGCCCAGGCCCAGGCCCAGGCCCAGGCCCAGGCCCAGGCCCAGGCCCAGGCCCAGGCCCAGGCCCAGGCCCAGGCCCAGGCCCAGGCCCAGGCCCAGGCCCAGGCCCAGGCCCAGGCCCAGGCCCAGGCCCAGGCCCAGGCCCAGGCCCAGGCCCAGGCCCAGGCCCAGGCCCAGGCCCAGGCCCAGGCCCAGGCCCAGGCCCAGGCCCAGGCCCAGGCCCAGGCCCAGGCCCAGGCCCAGGCCCAGGCCCAGGCCCAGGCCCAGGCCCAGGCCCAGGCCCAGGCCCAGGCCCAGGCCCAGGCCCAGGCCCAGGCCCAGGCCCAGGCCCAGGCCCAGGCCCAGGCCCAGGCCCAGGCCCAGGCCCAGGCCCAGGCCCAGGCCCAGGCCCAGGCCCAGGCCCAGGCCCAGGCCCAGGCCCAGGCCCAGGCCCAGGCCCAGGCCCAGGCCCAGGCCCAGGCCCAGGCCCAGGCCCAGGCCCAGGCCCAGGCCCAGGCCCAGGCCCAGGCCCAGGCCCAGGCCCAGGCCCAGGCCCAGGCCCAGGCCCAGGCCCCAGGCCCAGGCCCAGGCCCAGGCCCAGGCCCAGGCCCAGGCCCAGGCCCAGGCCCAGGCCCAGGCCCAGGCCCAGGCCCAGGCCCAGGCCCAGGCCCAGGCCCAGGCCCAGGCCCAGGCCCAGGCCCAGGCCCAGGCCCAGGCCCAGGCCCAGGCCCAGGGCCCAGGCCCAGGCCCAGGCCCAGGCCCAGGCCCAGGCCCAGGCCCAGGCCCAGGCCCAGGCCCAGGCCCAGGCCCAGGCCCAGGCCCAGGCCCAGGCCCAGGCCCAGGCCCAGGCCCAGGCCCAGGCCCAGGCCCAGGCCCAGGCCCAGGCCCAGGCCCAGGCCCAGGCCCAGGCCCAGGCCCAGGCCCAGGCCCAGGCCCAGGCCCAGGCCCAGGCCCAGGGCCCAGGCCCAGGCCCAGGCCCAGGCCCAGGCCCAGGCCCAGGCCCAGGCCCAGGCCCAGGCCCAGGCCCAGGCCCAGGCCCAGGCCCAGGCCCAGGCCCAGGCCCAGGCCCAGGCCCAGGCCCAGGCCCAGGCCCAGGCCCAGGCCCAGGCCCAGGCCCAGGCCCAGGCCCAGGCCCAGGCCCAGGCCCAGGCCCAGGCCCAGGCCCAGGCCCAGGCCCAGGCCCAGGCCCAGGCCCAGGCCCAGGCCCAGGCCCAGGCCCAGGCCCAGGCCCAGGCCCAGGCCCAGGCCCAGGCCCAGGCCCAGGCCCAGGCCCAGGCCCAGGCCCAGGCCCAGGCCCAGGCCCAGGCCCAGGCCCAGGCCCAGGCCCAGGCCCAGGCCCAGGCCCAGGCCCAGGCCCAGGCCCAGGCCCAGGGCCCAGGCCCAGGCCCAGGCCCAGGCCCAGGCCCAGGCCCAGGCCCAGGCCCAGGCCCAGGCCCAGGCCCAGGCCCAGGCCCAGGCCCAGGCCCAGGCCCAGGCCCAGGCCCAGGCCCAGGCCCAGGCCCAGGCCCAGGCCCAGGCCCAGGCCCAGGCCCAGGCCCAGGCCCAGGCCCAGGCCCAGGCCCAGGCCCAGGCCCAGGCCCAGGCCCAGGCCCAGGCCCAGGCCCAGGCCCAGGCCCAGGCCCAGGCCCAGGCCCAGGCCCAGGCCCAGGCCCAGGCCCAGGGCCCAGGCCCAGGCCCAGGCCCAGGCCCAGGCCCAGGCCCAGGCCCAGGGCCCAGGCCCAGGCCCAGGCCCAGGCCCAGGCCCCCAGGCCCAGGCCCAGGCCCAGGCCCAGGCCCAGGCCCAGGCCCAGGCCCAGGCCCAGGCCCAGGCCCAGGCCCAGGCCCAGGCCCAGGCCCAGGCCCAGGCCCAGGCCCAGGCCCAGGCCCAGGCCCAGGCCCAGGCCCAGGCCCAGGCCCAGGCCCAGGCCCAGGCCCAGGCCCAGGCCCAGGCCCAGGCCCAGGCCCAGGCCCAGGCCCAGGCCCAGGCCCAGGCCCAGGCCCAGGCCCAGGCCCAGGCCCAGGCCCAGGCCCAGGCCCAGGCCCAGGCCCAGGCCCAGGCCCAGGCCCAGGCCCAGGCCCAGGCCCAGGGCCCAGGCCCAGGCCCAGGCCCAGGCCCAGGCCCAGGCCCAGGCCCAGGCCCAGGCCCAGGCCCAGGCCCAGGCCCAGGCCCAGGCCCAGGCCCAGGCCCAGGCCCAGGCCCAGGCCCAGGCCCAGGCCCAGGCCCAGGCCCAGGCCCAGGCCCAGGCCCAGGCCCAGGCCCAGGCCCAGGCCCAGGCCCAGGCCCAGGCCCAGGCCCAGGCCCAGGCCCAGGCCCAGGCCCAGGCCCAGGCCCAGGCCCAGGCCCAGGCCCAGGCCCAGGCCCAGGCCCAGGCCCAGGCCCAGGCCCAGGCCCAGGCCCAGGCCCAGGCCCAGGCCCAGGCCCAGGCCCAGGCCCAGGCCCAGGCCCAGGCCCAGGCCCAGGCCCAGGCCCAGGCCCAGGCCCAGGCCCAGGCCCAGGCCCAGGCCCAGGCCCAGGCCCAGGCCCAGGCCCAGGCCCAGGCCCAGGCCCAGGCCCAGGCCCAGGCCCAGGCCCAGGCCCAGGCCCAGGCCCAGGCCCAGGCCCAGGCCCAGGCCCAGGCCCAGGCCCAGGCCCAGGCCCAGGCCCAGGCCCAGGCCCAGGCCCAGGCCCAGGCCCAGGCCCAGGCCCAGGCCCAGGCCCAGGCCCAGGGCCCAGGCCCAGGCCCAGGCCCAGGCCCAGGCCCAGGCCCAGGCCCAGGCCCAGGCCCAGGCCCAGGCCCAGGCCCAGGCCCAGGCCCAGGCCCAGGCCCAGGCCCAGGCCCAGGCCCAGGCCCAGGCCCAGGCCCAGGCCCAGGCCCAGGCCCAGGCCCAGGCCCAGGCCCAGGCCCAGGCCCAGGCCCAGGCCCAGGCCCAGGCCCAGGCCCAGGCCCAGGGCCCA
>JAIWVJ010000077.1:0-36835 GCA_024322285.1 Musa beccarii
ACACACTGCTGCAACTTAGAAGAAATACTTCCTTCGCTTGAAACAAATCATTCCACTCAAGGAGACTCTCCCGGCTAGGCAAGGTGACACCGGTATTCGCCTATTCTTCTAATGAACCAGTATCTTTGGGTGCTTCCTCTGCGATAAGGGCGTAGGATAACCCATTGTTTTCTTAATCGACTACTAAAGGGCAGCGAAGATGGCTAGCGCATCTTTGACCTTTCACTTCACCTTGAAACTATGGAGCTGGCTCTTCCCCAACCTCTACATTCCTTCCCGCTTAACTTGCTCCAGCTAGGTTCCCTTGATGGTGGATACTCTACTTCAGGAATATGCAGTGCTGGGGTTGGGTTCCCTTGCAGGTTCCGTTAGCACACGACCTCTACTTGAAGACGAAAACAAGACAGGAATGGAATCTTGGGCTTAAGATCTTCTTGCGCCAAGGAAAAGAGTAATGGAATTTCTGGATCACCAATAAGAGAATTTCAGTAATAACACTGCTTCATATCTTTCTTTTTCTGAGGCTTCAGATCAATAAGAATCAGCTTCCCCTTTTGCCAACCTCTTCTTGAAGTTGTTCTTCTCCTGCTCCATCTTTTCTATTGAAATTGAAACAGAGCATCATCTTCTCTTAATGCTGATGCGGACTTTCTAACAGGACATTCTTATGCTTCCTTTCGAACTCCTGATGATCGATGATCTTTCTTCCCCCAGCCCAGAGGTTGTAAGTAAGTTTGTGCCAGAGCTGTAAGCAATCTGTAGTTCAATTACTGACTCCCATATAATGTATGTAGAGAAAATTCCATGAAACTACAGTCCAACGAATGAATGAAATAAGGACTTGTTGTTTGTGAGCAGCTCACTGATGCACTTGTTTCTAACGCCGAGTCAAAGATTCATTGGATCTTTCGAGCTTCACGCTTTCTTTAGTCACTCACTGACATTGATGCACTTAGTCTTGCCTTAACTTGAAGAATGGCTGGAATCTATCTCTCTCTTCTTTACAATCTTATACATGAAACTAAACGAGCTTAACATCAACGAGCAGCGATATTGTTCTTTTGAAACGGAACCTTGTTTGTAGTGGTCGACTTATATATTGCCTTCGATCCCATATACGATGACTTTTGCACCCGAAGCATCCTCATTGACACTTCACTTTTGTACCGCGCTTTCATTCTTCTTCTTAATAGGAAATTCGACTGATTGTCCTGCTTACCACTGACTTTGGAACCTTAACCGTTGATTCATTCTCTGGTCGACAACCGGATTCCACTTCGGCGAACTGATATTGATGACTTAGACACAAGCAAAACAAGCCCAACACTTCGATTCAACTCGCACGTCACTGGAATTGATGTTTGCTGCTTACTCTGCTGCTCTATCTGCTTACTCTGCTTCTGAACAATAATTCTTCAATTGCCAATTCATTCCTAACGCTTTAGTCGATTATTCCATAATTGAGTGACCGCACTCCCACCCCAAGAGAAAAGTATGAAGTGCGCACATGAAGAAAAGGTAATAATCAAAGAAGTCAAGTAAGGCAAGAAGGCGGATTTACAAGTCAAGCTTCAGAAGGACATAATCAACAAAGTAAACAAGGCAAGAAGGCCCATCAATCACCTGAACCTCTCGAGTCGCCCAACAACCAAGATAAGATTGGTTTTCCGCAAACAAACCCAGAGTAGTTGACCCGAGTTAGCAACAAAAGCAAAGGTCTCTTGCTAAGATGGTTTCGGATAGCCCACGTAGCAGGAAATAAAGAATACTTGAATCAAAAAGAGTTTGCCTTTAATTGCGAGTTCACCTTTTTCATTTCATAATTTACATTCATAGGATAGGTTCGAGTTAGGAAAATATGTGAGTTTAGCTGCTTTCTATAAAAGGATAGCTCAGGGCTCTACAGGCCTTCTCTCCGCTTTGAATCAACTGCCTGGTCTTGATCGATCCAACCCTGTATAATATGATATGTCCAATCAAATCAATCGCTCTTTTTTTTCTATGAATCACTTTCTTTCTATAGTTCTGGATGAGTAGTGGGCCGGACTTCTTAATTGGGCTTCGTCTGGCCTCTTTTCAATAGGAAGAAAAGCCCCAAGTGAAAATCATCTAAAAAGCGGATGGATAACTTGGTCTTTTAAGAACTCTAAATAAGAAGCATCACATCAAAAAACAATAATTCCTGCTCTGTATGGGATCTCGTTCACATTCATCCATTTGAATGTATTTCAGAACCCGCCATTGTATCGCTTTCAAGGTCAACCCTTATAGAAATGCAAACTAAGGAAAGCATGGGCCTGCCTCTCTCTCTCAATCGGTTGAATTGGTAACGGCATTGGCTATTGGCCATCCGTCTACAAATCATCTGAAAAAAGTAGGTGGATTCCCCCGCCAGATGTTGAATCACTTGTTGAATCCTTTCAAGAAAGAGATGCTCATCCGCTCTGGTTAGCTCGGTAGAGTGACAGGCTAAATCTGTGTTTCTTTATAGATATAGAGTGGTAGGCTAGTCGCGGTTGAGTGTGCCAAGTCGGGGAGGAGTTATTGCCGATAATTCCAGCTTTGGAAGATGGTAAAGGAAGCAAGGCAGTGTCTCTCTCGGAGTTTGAGGTTCTGGCATAAGGAGGGGATAAACCACTAAGACAGAATTAGCTCGATGAACAAAACCGAATCGCATGTCCATTCAAGTCCGGTCAAAGCCTAAGAAAGAAGTCCTATTTTCATAAATATCATAGTTTCATAATCAATCGAATTTCATAAATACAATAACCCTTATTTATAGAATATTGATAGTCTAGAATTCATAAATCCAGAAGACCACTTGGAAACTTACCCGAAGGATCCTCCAACTAAGCCGGAGGTAGGCACAACTCAGTACTAAGTTTACGGCAGTAACGAACATACAAGATTGGATGGGTGGGAACTCCGGAAGTGGCATAACTAAACTGCCCTAGTAGCAGCACATGAATGGACAGAAAAGGATGGAGTGCTAGGGAACTTAATATGAAGCTCTCCATGCTATTTTTCACTGATGGAAGAGCTTGTCTCTGTTTCAAGTCCGATATATACGTTGCACTGGTCCGATATATACGTTGCATTGCATCTGTAGCTTCATGAGTTCAAAGCCATTCCTTATCACTCACTTCTTTCTATACGTGAATGGGCTACGGGGCAAGAGAACAATAAAAGGTGGAATAGCCAGTGAAGCTATCAAGAGTGCCCCGCGAAAGGCTTTCCTCTCCTTCCTAAGAGCTTTAGCCTTTCTTTCTTTCCATTCTAGTTCCTCTGACGATGATACTTACTTATTTGTTTGATTCCTTTTCTCATTGGTTTGATCCACTCGCGCAGTAGTGCATTCTTGTTAACGGCAGGCTTTCAGCACCTTATTATAGGAACAAGTATGAGAAGCACCAGCCCAAGTCTTATTAACATGGGAAGTTCTCTATTTCAAGTTCCGTTCTCTAGTATACGTTGCTTGCCTTCTTGTTATCGGTAGCTAGGATACTGGTCTCCACTACAGGACCCATAAGAACGGCTATAAGACCAATAGCATAGAAGTAAAGAATGAAGTGAAAGGTTGTTATAAGAAAGAAATGTATTAGTAACGAAAGCGCAGGGAGACAGGCTTAGGGCATAAGGTAGTAAGACTAATAGGGAGTAGTAGCAGGTCTAATCAGTAGTAGTTACATTCTCATTAGTATTGATATGATTCCAAGTTCCTAGTTAACGGTAGTTACAGAACGAGAGCAAAGAAGGGAAGGCTAAGATAAAGCAGTCGCAGTCTCATCAGCAGCGGTTGGACTCTTTATTAGAAGTGCAAATAATAGTAGCAGTTCGAAGCTAATAAGCAAGAGTTAATACAAGGGCGTAGAAGCTGTAATTAAAGTGAACCAGGCAAGCGGACAAGCTACTTCCAATTGAAAGAAAAGAATATCATTGAACTGACACACACATAATATGGTAACCAAAGAGCATAGGTAGTAGGTTTCATCTACTCGTATTCATTCTCGCTTCTGGTCGTCAATTTGCAGAAGCAGGATCGTAAGCCTAATAGCTGTATCAGGATCCTAAGCTGGGTGAGGAAGCAGACGTAAGGGCACAGAGGAAGCAGACATAAGGGCAAAAGAGCTTATGATAGTGTTTTTTCGCCTACAAGTAAAGGAAAGGTAATAAAAGTCATCGACAAACGGTAGATCAGGAAAAGGGTCAGTGAAAAAGGAAGCAGCTATCGGGTCTTTCAAGGGGAAGTCAATAAAGGTGTTGTATCCTTCTGTTCGAGGTCCAATATCCAGTGTAGTTTCAAGTATAGTTTCGGGTTCGAGTGTTCGGCGCAGAGTCAATGGAGTCTTGAGTTCGAGCAAAGGTCTCTGTCAGTTACGTCTGAAAGTCGAGTGAGAGGAAGAATAAAACAAGAAAGTCAGGCTTATGGGGAGGGAGTAGCAGCCTTGTTAGCAGCAGTGTCATTCCCTATATCCAGTCAAAGTAGTAGAAGCACCAGCGGAGTTCTTTGTTTCCGGTAAAAGTATTAGAGGCGCTAGCTCAAGTCTTATCGGTGCCAGTTCGATTCTAACAGTAAACAGTAAGTAGTTGAGGAGCGAGCGGGTAGGTCGTGAATCCGAGACCTATTCCTAGAGTTAAGCCCTTTCTTGCTGTTCAAGTCTTATCGGCGCCAGTTCCATTCTTGGAGGCATGAATTTCAGAGTTCAAGCGTAGATAAAGAATCCGAATCAGTAGCTCAAGTCTTGGGAGCAGCAGTGAAAGCTTGTTTGTCGATAGCTCCATTCTTATTATGGTATCTCATTTCGGTTAGCCCCTCTTTGATTCTTTAGTTCGAGTTAAAGTGTTGGTAGCCGGGTTCTATACTCTTAGAAGTACTGGTTGGTTTCCTGTCAGCAATAGCTTATTTCTTGATTCTAATGCAAAGTATTATATTGAGGTAGCGGATTCCCTCTGTGAGTAGGGAGAAGCACCAGTTCCATTCTTGACTCTTGGCTGTTGCCTTAGAGATAGCAGTGAAAGCCTAGGTACCCAATAGCTCAATTCCCTGTTTCTTGTTTTTCTCCTTTATATTAGATCTCTTGTTTTTCTCCTTTATATTTGAGTATATTGCTTACCTTTCCACTGCTTCTTCGGTAGCTCCCAAAACTTCTTCTCTTGTTGACTTTCCGCTTGCACCACCGCTTGTTGCTGAATCTAGTCAGTCGGTCGGCTTCTGATCTGTATTCCTCTCCGGATCTTCAAACAAAAACGATACTTTCTACTTGAACCATTTCACTTAAGGACATAAACTCTATTGCCTTTTGCTTTACCTGCTTCCAATCTAGCTTCTGCTCCATCTTCGGATTCTACTTCAGCTCCATTTTCTGCTCCTGTATGGGATTACACTCGAACTGCTGGTTCTGTTGCTTCTGCTCCGGCCTCTTTCTGTTCAACTTATCTCTTATGGAACAAAGACTTGATAAAGCTTATGCTCAGACCCGACCCGAACTCGACTTTGATTATATATATTTGATGCTTTTGTTTGATACCTTGGACTTACCCGCTTCCTGCTTTATATGTAGCAGCTAGTTTATTTATCTACTCCGATGCGCTAGAGCATACCTGTTTATTAATTCTGCTATTCTTATTAAAGGACTGGAGAGAAAGAGCACATGGTGGGCGAGTTACTTCTTTTATTACACCCACTCGGCTAATTATCTAGTTTTGGTTACTTCCCTGGCCGACCCTCGAACACCGTACTCGATTCTTCCCAACACACTTTGGTAGTGCAGAGCCTGCAGTAAGCCGTTTGTTTACTTTATTTTAGTTAGCTGTTGTATATAAGGGGCCATCTAATCTAACTCTGGCAAATGATTCTCTGTAGTTCATTCTAGTATTAAACACTAGATTCCGCCCTGACCGAGTAGATTCTTCTCCGAACCTAAACTTAAAGTAAGTAAGAGAGTTAGAATAAGACAAGATAGTAATTGCTCCGGAACCTCTGGCAACTGACACTCAAGATTCAACTAGAAGGTTCAATGACTAGTGGATGTATCTACGTCGCTTGCCTATTATACGTTGCTTGTTCCCCAAGATAATAAGCAGTCTGGTTCCCTATAGTAATGCCAATAAAAAAGAATATTTCTTTCTCGTACAGGTACGACATCATTAAACAAAGGGTACATAATATAGTGCATCCGGATTTGTATTAATATTAATGGATGGTTCTAATTAATGGATAGTTATAAGGTGGGTACTCAATCTAGCGCATACAGAAGAATACTCTACACAGAAGAAAGAAACTACTGGTATTGAATCTAGGGCATTAAGAGATGGAATACGTTACAAACCTAGCGATTCTCCACTCTTAAGTAAGAATTCCAGTATTAATTCATAATGAACCTCCTCTGTGCTAAGTCTTGAAGCAGAAGAAACATCTTCAGCAGGAACAAGATCCGTTAAAGAGTCATATGAAGGATCAGCTAAAAGCGGGTCAACAAGTGCCGAGTCAGGAGTTAGAAATGAATGAGCAGTTGCTTGGCGCCCGTACTTATATGTTGGCTGCTTGCTCTGTGACAAATCCATTCTATCATGTTCCCCTTGCTTCGAACTCTCGTTAGTCTGTTTGCCGAACTCTAACTTAAGTAACATTCAGTACTTAGGCGCTTCAGAGGAACCTATCCCATAATCAGTAAAGGCAAGAAGTGACATGTGATAATGTTGTTCCAGAATTGTAAGCGACTGTTTCACCACTACAAAGACGGTGTTCAAGCTTTAATCGAGCGCGGAAGAAAGCTAGAAAGTTCTAAGGGCACAGAAAGTATATACTTTAGCTAAGTTTAAGGCATGTTCAACGACTCGAATAGCTAATCCATCATTGAATACCCCCGAAACACTTTTCAAATAAATGCATTTGTAGTCCAATAAGATAGCCCAGAGTTCCCCTTCTCCTGATTGTTTACTTGTTCCGGCAAATTCCTAAGTGCCAAAGGAGGGTTATGACAAATATTCCGCATATAAGTAAGATTCGCTATAAGTTATATTAGCCTCATAAGGAAAGAGGGAAGCCTATGACCAATAGTAAGCATCCTAGACCTCTGTAAACTGGCTCCGACTCTGTGTTGGCAACGAGAGAAGAATTGCCTGCCCTGCGTTCTAAACTAATAAGTAAGATTTCAACCAATAAGTACAATTGACTTTCTTTGCCTTTGTAGTTGTAGCTTGGCCTCTCTTCTTTAGTGCAATACCGGGACTCGAGTGAGAACACCTATCTTTGCTGGCACTGTCAATTTCTCAACTGAGTGGTGCTGGCAATATCTTTCTGTCCCGGCTTCTTTAAGAGGCGAAGTCCAGTGATTCTGTACTGCACCAACCTACCTCAGTTTCTGGTCGACTGGAATTGCCTGTCACTCTAGCACTAACTGAGTTCAAAGAGTCTAATACTTACTTAGATATGAGAATTGGGCCTGCATACATAGGCTAGTTGAAGGGTAAACCAGGACAGGACTGGCTCTAATCTTGATGGTCGAACACAGGACTTTCAAGGCACAGTTGGAAATTCATTTGAAGCCTATAAAACATGGGCTTTCTTTCAACAAGCAAAGCAGCTGCCTTAATAAGTAAGTGCATCAATCTACTTAAGGGCTAGCACAGGACTCTCCTTCACACGGGTAACCTTACTTACGCCATGAACACCAACGGACACAGTGGGCAACTCATACTTCTTTCAACAAGCCAAAGGGAAAAGCAACTAGACAAATCGCTACTTGTTCAGCGCTGTGCATTCAATTACATTCTTTTTATGGTCGAATAGAGATAGCACTGGGTGGGCGAGAGGGAAGATAGAGGGCGTACTTATTAGCCTCTGCGCCTCTGCTTTCTTTTCAATTACATCCTTTTTGAATTACATCTTCTAATAATCGGAATAAGGAATTTCTTAAAGTCCAAGGCAAGCTACAGAGTGTTAGTTAGAGCGGCCCTGCCGCGACACGAGAACTCCTACGCGGAACGAGAGCTACTGACGCTAGGGACTCGCTACCGCTTTTAACTCGCTAACGCACCCCGACTGACGCGTAACATTAGTCTAGGCGGGGCCGCTCTTTCTCTACTTTCTTTCTATCACTATTTATTATATATCATAATAGAACTGATTCCAGCTTTGCTGCCCTTTCTTTCTTTATAAATCATCCAAATTCTATTCCTTTCGCCAACAAACATAGATGCAACTGGGGATCGGTATTCTTTTCTCACTCGATCAGGAACAAGCAAATAAGCCTTTGATGCACCAAGCAACGGATAGACAAGACGACAAGCAGACAGCCGAGTCACTACTAGCAGGAATGGATAATCTATCCTCTGAAAAGGCGAAAAGGCAAGATACAGCTCTCTTCTCTACCTTCTCTTGCAACAATGAACGGAATTCGGCTCTCATCGAATCTAACAGTTGCCTACCTCGCCTCTTTCTCCCCTAGCTGCAGTCGCTCCAGTATTAACTCAGTAGCAAGCAGTTCTTCAAGTCTGGTTTCCGGTGTTTAAGCCACTGCTCTTGTTGTTGGCTTCGGGGAAGAACAATGACTATTCTTATTGAAACAAGCAGCTTCTATTACTTCATGCACGGGCCTTTGTATGCAGGCCTGCATTCTATATCTATTAGTACGGAGTTCAATAGTTGCTATAGTACTGAGTTCAATAGTTGCTACTGGAGCGTAGGAGTCAAAGAAATACTAGTTGCTGTAGTTGACGGGAAAGGAAATAAAGAAATGTTGAAATAAAGAATGGAATGCGCGTGGAAGAGAGGCACCCCGACCCCTTAACTAAACACATGATAGGCTATAGGCACCCCCAGTAGATTGATTCGATATACCCGATTCCCCTCTCTAAACCTACCCGGCGTATTGGATAACTTCTTCCACTCCCCTTTCTGTCCTTCCCACTGATGAAACTCCCCTTTCTGCATCGACTAAACTGTAAACTCCCTTTCCTAGCTTTCTCACTCGACCAGGAACAGGAGTAGTCTCTCAACTAAACTAAGAGCCAAACAATTACAGTAGTATACAAAGGCAAAGTCAGTAATAAATAAGCTTTCTAACTTGATGGTAGGTAGGCTCGGAATGGGGCTAGTGGGAAACAGGCTTCAATCAGTGCATCACAGACCTAAACCACTGACAGCAAGGCTTAACCCAAGGAGTGGCAGGCTATAGCTACTACCAGCAGGACTTAACCCAGGTAGTTACAGGCTAAGAGTGGAGCTAGCGAGAATGAGGCCAAGGAGTTACAGTCTTAAACCAGTGAATCCAAGGCTTAAACCGGGCAGTGAAGGAATGGAAGCGGTGCATCTAAGGCTCCAACCGGTGCATCCAAGGCTCCAACCCGTGCATCTAAGCCTGAAGCGGTGTATACTCAGACTGAAAGCAAGGGAACTTCGACTGATGCCAATTACTTAACTGCTTCGGTAACTCTTTCACTCCTCTGCTGGCATACCTCTGTCAACAAATAAAGATTAAAATGGACCACTACTACACCATAGTCACTCTGGATAGTAATTAATTCGAATAAGGGAACCGTAAAGATATAGGTGTCAAATGAACTATAAATGTGGAGCTCCTACCTAGACACCGAACACAGGAACGAACACAGGACTTGGTAGTAGTATAGAATAGAGGCACCCTCCAATAGCTGAAGTAACAACACTGGTTAACTCTTTCTCCCCTTAGCAGCCATGGGTTTCAAATACGTACTTGCTTAGCTGCCTTTCCTTCTACTTTTTCTTAGAGTTTCACTCCGAAGTTATACCTCTTTCCTACTTTCTTTTCGGGCCTTCCAACCCATAGGTTTTTCCACGGGTCAAATGTGCAAATGTCGTGGCAGGAGCAGGATCGAGCGGAAGGTTTTTGTGCCGTGTTCTTTATGAACGTGCTAAGAATCCTGAAGTAGAGAAACCACTACCCGGCTTGCAATAGTGGTTGGAATACCCGCCCGGGCACATACGTGGCTAAGATTTCCGGGCTCAAAGCGAAATAAAGGAAACATCGGAAACCTAAACAATGCTCCGCAGTCAACATTAACCTTACTTCGGATTGATTGACTACTTGGATCGATTTTAGCTACTTGTTCCGAAAGCAGAAAATGAGCAAACCAACTCATTCAATCGCAAGTAAAAGGCCGGGCCTAGCACAAGGAGGAGGAGAGCTTGGTAACAAAGTGGGTGGGTAGGACTGTTGTCTGAATTCTACATTGCAGGTTCCGGAGATGGGGTTCTCAATAGGAAGGAGGAGACGAGGGATGTTTAGCGCTATGGTGGATAAAAAGCACTTGGATGATAAGGTTGGAGGAACAGAACTCATTGTCTCGCTACGCCTCGATGCCGCTACAGATGTTTATAGTAATAGGGATGGGGGCTTTTCTCTCTATTTCTTACCTAGGACAGGACTTGTTCTAGGGCAGCGAAGATGGCAGTGGATAATGTCCTGTTCCTCGGGTAGGCGCGTATGGTTCTTTCGCTCCTGACGCCATGAACACTTTACTCTGCCCCATAACTCTTGACTATCTGAAGCTAGCTAGTAGTACCCTATACCCGATACCATCTAAGGCGATTCTATTCGATATACCCCACTCAGGACTAGCTAACTACATAATTCATTACTACCCAACAAAGACAGGACAAAGAATTCAATAAGTACCGAGCCCATTCTTCCCCACCTCGACTCTTGCTCTACTTTCTTTGACTGCCCGGAAAGCTTCTCTCTAGGCGCCATCCCGAGTTGAATGAAAAGATGCGTTTGTTGTTTGCTACTCTGGAATAAGAGATGAAGTCAGCAGCAACCGCTAAGTCAGCATCTAAAGAGTAAACATCAGCAGTGGAAGCAGTTCAAAAGTCCGTTTATGAATTACCTGCTCGAGTTGACAACTTCTTATTTAGGCGGTGAAGAAAGTTCATGAGTTGAAAGATCTAGATCATCAGCAGGAGAAAGGTGTTCCGAGTTAAGTCTACTCAATAATCAGCTGTTCCTAGGCAATCTCATTCTTATGCCATTACTTATTAGGCTGCTTGTCGTCTTGGCCCTTACTTAATGAATTATTCTCTTGTGGAAAGCTGGGTGTTGGGCTGTGCTGCTAGGGGAGAAGAAGCTAGATATTCTCTATTTGCAATCTGGTCTAGGTCAAGTGTATGAATAAGATAAGCAATGCTGGTAGTTAGTACTAGAGCAAGAAAGAAGAGAAGGTAGAAAATCAATTGAGTATAATCAGGACAGGAGTTTGCTTAGATAGTTTGCTTAGATAGTTTGCTTAGATAGTTTGCTTAGATAGTTGTTCGAGCATAAAATACGGAGTGTGCTTAGAATCAGGAGTGCCGTTACTACGATACTTAGATCATCATATATCCATACTTAGATAATCATATATGTCAGTTCAATGTATCCATATATCCACCCTTTCCTTTCTTTTGAAACTGTGCCTACATTCTCTTGCACTAAATGAAACAAGCCCTATAAAGTTAGCCAATTCTTATAGTTATAGTGGTTCTAGTGGTTATAATGGTTATTGATTATAGTGGTTCTAGTGGCAGGTGCCGATATTCTTTGGCTTTCCAGGCCGGGGGTGCCCATCTTCTATAAGCAAAAGAACTTGCTTTGGCCTATCTTCTATAAGCAAAAAGTAATATATGATTTTCTTACTATGTTTATATGATATGATTTTCTTACTATGTTTCTATCATGTGTGGCGCTCAATGAGATTCTCAAGTTTCGGGGTGTGTTAGTGGTGTTGCGCAAGACTATAGCGTTAGCCAATTATATAGCTGCTTAGGGATGGATGCCTCACATAGATTATATTCTGAAGTAAAGTAAACTAAGGAAGCTGCATCAATTAGTTATTAAAGTAATGAGTCAGCAGAAGAAAGAGCAGATAAAGCCCGAACTATCCTTCCTCTCTTGCCCGAACTCCCCTTTCAGACCCGCTTGCAGCTTACTTGAGAACAGCTTTTGATTCCAGGACTTGAGAACAGCTTTTGATTCCAGGACTTGAGAACAGCTTTTGATTCTTCTCTGGCTTCTGCTGATTCTATTTTGATTGGCAAGACCAATATCCTTCTTTCTTTATAATAGATTCTTTCTTTATAATAGAAATAATATATAAATAAGATTAAACAAGAGCACCTGTATAAATAAGATTAAACAAAAGCACCTGGTCGATAAACTGATGGTCGATAAACTGATGAAACAAGAAGTTATTACCGAGTCCTGGTCCTGCAACAAACGAGAAGCAGAGGTCGGAAAAAGGGATGCTCTTATAGAAGATTGGTCATAGTCAACTTCCCTTTAGCACTTGTTATTGCCCTTACCCTGTCCCCTGCCCTTTAGCACTTGAGCAATTGGGTACTCGCCTATGTATGCAGGCCTGCATTGAGAGTTGCGAGCGAGAAGGACAGAAATCAAGAAAGTAAGAATGAAGTTCTAGTTGCCAGCTACGAATAGGGTTAGATCTAGTATAAGAAAAGTCAGCTCTAGTAGTAGTTGCTCGTCGGGTCAGTTGTTAAAGTTCACCGCCGCTACTACGTTAGGTAATGTCAATTTGATAGTTCTGTAATTCTGTACTTTCCAACTTGATTCTTCTGACGCACTTTTCACTCACTACCGCTCCACTCTTTTGTAGAGAGGTAGAGCTAGGTCTCGTTAGTTGCGGTATAGGCCTCGTTAATCGCAGTTACATCCTTATGAGCATAGGAATCAGACTACCCTAGTGGATTATTGCTTTACCTACCATAGAAGATATTGGTGTTTCATTCACTCTAGCATAACCTTATTTTGTGTTGATGGCAAATAGATCGTGGAATGTCATTTACAGTTGTTCAAGTGAATTGAAAGCCTATAAAACAGGAGAGGAGTGCTAGTTTCGAACAAGAGAGCGTAGGGATCCGAACAAGTGGAGGCAACCTATAATACAGTAAAGTAATACTGATATGCAGTGTCAAGCACTAGGTTTAGTTTGAACCAAGAGATACATAATGGAGCAAGGAAGGACATACTAATGGATAAGGTAGTAAGAATGCCAGGAACAATACAGAGAATGTAGTAAGAGGACCCCAATTTGAATAACTCTGCGGAGTGGACAAGCGATACATAAAATCAAGCTTGGTCTGCTGGGGCATATAATAAGGCTTTTACTTCTGGGTTCGGTTCTCTCTTTTGAGTTGAAGCGTGTAGAGCACACTGCTCGATTCTTGTTAGTAGTGATATCGGCCCTTCCACTAGTAGATGTATTCCTTTTCGGTGTATAAACTCTTTATGCTTTCGTAACTACTTATAGCTCGTAGTTGGATGCACTGGATCATACCGATGAGCGGAAGAATGCAAATAGGCAGTGTCAGTTTGAGAGCTAGTGGATAAAGATGTTCGGCCGGTAATGGAATACTTCAAGGTAAAATAAAGAGTTAAGGTCGGGCCGGGCTCGGAAGAGTGAAAGGCATGAAAGGGAGGCTAGCTTATGTGCATAGGTCCTCTGGAGCGTGGTTAACTCGCGTAGCGCTACAAAAGAGTGTAGCGGCAGCAATTAAGTAACCTATAGCTCGTATCAATAGAGTCAAGGAAAGTCTAAAACGGGAACTACTCGTTAGGTGCTCGGAAAGTCCACTATAGCTCGTATCGAAACAGTGCTCAGAAAGGGGATAGATCATCAAACACCTGTCCGGGTATTTGTAGTCAATAGGGAGAAAATACGCTTTATGGAGAGGAATAACCTTAGTAGGGAATAGCGTGTGTTACGTCTCTAAACTTACCCTCAAGAACTACACCTACCAACTTACCTTCCCGAACGATACCTCTTATTTGGATTTGTCATTGAAAACCTCTACCTTGCTACACGCAACACAAATCTCTTGATTGAAACCATAGTATGGCATATAACACGCATAGTCACTTAGGGTAGGGCAGGCTGAGATGAGGTAGCGGTGTACTTGGTGTTGTGCGCTAAATCCTAAAGGGTAGGCTGGGTGACTGCTCCTTTTGTTCGATATTCTTTTTTGTTTCCTCTGATACCTGGATGTGCTAGAGCATACTCTACTACTAGTTCAGATTGATACTACCCAGACTCACGCTCTCGAACTCATGAGCCTAACATCCTCCTGGCCAACTAAGGATTTTTGGTAAGAAGCCTAAGAATGCAAGACAGTAGTCACAGACCAAACTCGAACACTTGGAGAATGTAACAGGTAAGAGGTAAGAGCCGGGAGTGAAAAGCCATAGTTCATAGTAAAGAAGAAAAGCCAGGGCATAAAGGGAAAGTACCAGCGCCAAAGCAAGGATAGTTAGCATAGAAGCAGGAGTTGATGAGCAAAGGTCCGTTTTCTAGTTAGTAGTTGGAATGCCTGTTATGAGGTTGGTCTAGCCCTCTATAGTAGGAGAGGAGAGCCCTGTTAGTACTACTTGGATTCCCTTGCTCTTATTGAAATCTTTTATGCCTTTGTTTCATTATGAGAAGCGCCCGCCCAATTCTTTCTTATTGTATTTCTTCCTCAAGGTAGAGTGGTTCTCATTCCAATGGAGTAGGCCTAACCTTAGACTTACTCGTTGCTTTCTGACTCCGCGCCCACAGCAATCATTCTTCTTATGAAGTTTTCTTTGTTAGGTGAACTCCCTCTTTTATATTGATTGGTTTCGTTGTCGTGCATTTCTTGGAAATTATTGACTTCAGACTCGCCCGCCCTTTAAGTATCATACTCGCCTGCTCTTTCACTTGAAGTATAGGGTTCGGTCTCGGGTCCTATTTCTTGAATTCTGCTGTATTGAGAGGTTACTTCTTCTTTTGAGGTACATAGTTGGTTGGCGAGTTTAGTCCTGTAGTTGGCGAGTTTAGTCTAGTAAAGTGGAAAGGGAAGTAATTAAAACAAGAGTGTCAAGGAAAGTATCCACAAGTCCTGTGTTCGTGAGAGTGCTCACCTGCTCTTCAAACAATATCTTCAGTTGTCGATGTAGACTTCAAGCCAATAACGGAACTGGTAGACCTAACTCGCCCTGCTTCTTTATAAAGAAGAATATTTAACTCGAACAGGAACTCTCCCTTTATCTGGAAAATCATTTATAGTTGCGAACTCAACAAATACTAATCCTTCGAGCGCGGAGTCAACCAGTAAAATAAGGAATGGAATCTATTGCTATTGAGCACGGAAGTAAGTCTAGAAGAGAATCTTGCAGGAAAATAATAATTCATTTATAGAATCTTTGTCTCCGGGGAGCGTATTCTTACTTTTATCTATATGTTACGTAACTATCTAGATGAAATTCTGCAATGAAAACGGAGACTAGTGTGTTACCGCTTCCACAGTACTGGATTCCGCCCTGAACCCGAAAGCGCCTGCAAAAGAATCCAGAATTTCCTCTCCCCGAAAGCATAACTCGTAAGGAACTCATAAAATAGAGTATGTTGCTGCTATTATGAAGTCCTGTATTTGCGAGCCAAACGTTGATCCTTTCCTCTCCCTTAGTCGAGCCAATCGTTGAGCGCTTGCCTTTCCTTTCCCTGTACTATTGCTTTAGAGTGGAAATACCGACCTAAAGAAAGGTGTTTTAGAAGGAGTGGTTCGAGGCCTAGTTTGTATTCAGGGAATGCAAGCAAGTAGTCACAGGGCCAGCGAGTACTTTTTAATTGAAGAATAAGATAAAAGATGGACGGGCTCCCTATTGTGGTGGTTCAATTCCGTATTCCTTTATTCCATTCTTTGACTATTGACAGTTGATTCCTATTAGTACATGCGAGCTACCTGACGCTGGAAACGAGCTTAACCAGACATAAAACTTGTGCTTTCAGTCCAATAGCTAGTAGTGGCTCTCTTGTCAGGAGTAGGGGCTACAAAGGCAAAGTGCCTATTTTAGGTTCCAATGTTGCAGTAAGAGAATCCGCATCAGCTGTTCTAGTTAAAGTCTACGAAGGTTTGTTTATTGAGTTGGGCTGGGCGCCTTTTGCCTTAATAAAGCTATACTTATTATCGCATAGCGGTGAGTAAAGTAAACAAATACTTTCTTTCCATCTTTCTACTTTCTTGCCCCGAGGAGAACTGTAATTGAATATCCATCTTTTGCATATATACCATGAGAATGTAATCAAGCTGAAACTCTGTTAGCGGCTCACTTACCCTCATGCGTAGAAAGAAATGGAACTTCCACTCTATATCTATAGTAGTTTATTTGATTGATTCTTTCCCTTTCCCCCGATTACCCTCTCTGGAGAACCACTCCCTCCTTAAGTCTCTTTTCCGCATTCGCCCTTTTACCAGTGAAAATCCATCTGCTATTTGGTTTTGTGGTTTTTTCTCTTTAGTGCGGGTAAGCGATGCATAGGCAATGCGAAACCGTTAATCAATTATATATTACCACATGGTAAACAACTATTATAAAGAAAACAAGGAAAGAATGTTAAGCGCGTTAGCTTAGTTAGTAAGAGTTATGATTAAGTCCTGTTTGGGGGAGCTACGCCAAAGGTGGTAGCCCGTATACTAAGCCCATATTCGTTCAACACGTGAAGTTACCCCTTAAGTAAGTCTCTAATTGAAAGTATGGACGCGGTTGCCTAAGGAAGAAGCCAATTAAATACGTTGTTAGAGGCGTTGGCAGGAGCTGTGAAAAAGCAAGTAGTTCATCTCGACAAGCTAACCTTAGCAACATAGCTGAGCAAGTAATGTTTTAGTCATCGGGAGTAGAGCAGAGCTTCAAAGATGTTCACAAATCGGATGTGCTAACGTGAGCAGAACGGGGTGTAAGTGATTTAAGTCATACAAACAAACTAGGGCTTCTGGGAAAGGGAACTTAACTCTACTACTTAGTTTGAGCGAGCTGCATCGTCACAATCTTGCAATTCAATAAGGGTTTGAAAAAGCCATGTGAAACTCCCCTTATAGTTATAGCTATCAAAATATACCCATTCAGTGGTGTTTACTGTTGCGCTGTTAGAAGTAGTTTGAAGGTTGTTTAATCGGTTTCTGGCTTTACGAATTCAATAAGTCCCTGAACTAATTAACGCACACCTCTTGGCTCCGGACTTGCTAACGCATAAGGGAAGAACCAGCAATTTGACATCTTGCGTTCCACTACAGCGCTAAAGAATTGATGGAACTCTATACTATGTATAGAAACAAGTCAACAAACACTCTCAACTCACTTAGAGCTTCCTTACTCTAAAGCAAACTACCGCTTCCAGAAGACAACCTAGTCTATTAATCTAAATGCTAAAGCGAGCGGGTGATAATGCTTGCAATTCTTTATTGACTTAACTTGACATACACTCGCCTACTGTTGTTGCAAGAGACGTATCAAGTCTTGTATCTGGTTGTTCAACCTCGGTAGGATTAAAGTCAGGGGGGGTGAGAAATAGCATTCTTTCCCTCTAGTTTAAGGGGTGCCGATATTCTATATCAAAGTAATATGTATGCTGTGGTTTGTTACTTCATTATATCGTATGTGTTGACTTCTATTCTATCTCTTTCCTTAGAGGAAACAAGCAACCCGCCCTTATTTGAATTCTCCGTTAGCTATACATTCGACTAAGCTTGTTAGATGCAAGGGATAAGGCCGTTCTTCAAGTGTATTGCTACTAAGGAAAGTGTATTGTAACTAAGGAGTTAGGAGTCAATGGTTTTCTTACTTATAACTTTTAGACTTCCAACTTTATTACCGCAGAGTTCCGGGTGCGGTTGCCGGTGATGGATTCCATTCCATATGTCGCAGTCAATAGAGTGTCGCAGTGTTTTAACTTACTTGGATATTGTATGCACTATTCTAATAATTAACTCTTATGTGCACTCAATGAATAATCAATAAGCAACGGAATAAAGAAGCTTACTGGTAGGGTTCACTTACGGGTATAGGTAAGGCAGAGGGTTCCGCGAAAGATGGAAGTTAAGGAAGCAGTAACTCGCTAACAATAGTAACTCTCATAAGCTCACAGGCCCTATACAAATAACGGGAGTAACTCTCATAAGCTCACAAGACAGAGGCAAAAGTCGAAGAAAGAGAATCACCAGCCAGGGGTCCCCAAATGTTTATTTGAGTTTCCTCGGTGCAAGAAACTAGTACATCAGTGAAGCTGCCTTGCTAGTTAGTGAGTTGTACGAAATGATACTTTGTTCTTTAAGGAACCCTGTGAGATAAGAATGCATTTTGCCTGGAAAAGGTAAGATTCCCCCCAACTTGACCTTAAAGCCATTGTGCTAACGTATGAGTTAAAGAGCGAGTTTTCCAGCGTTAGGTAGCTTCATGAGCAAGTCCGAGTCGCCTTCTTTCCTAACTAAAATCGGGTTTCTCTTTCCTAACTAAAATAGGGTTTCTCTTTCCTAACTAAAGAAATGCGCGGTGTAGTGGAGTACGGTTGAAAGTTGGCTTTCTGCTCTTATTACCTTATTAAACGCTAAGCATTGCTAGGTACTTAAATGTAAGTAGAGTTCTCCAGTGCTTTAACTCCCGTAAGTGAGCAGCTCTATTAGAAGTAGCTTGTCTGCTTGTCGACTTGTCTAGTAGTTATTTGTTAGAAACTCTGCCTCTTTCCTTTCATCGGGTGTATAGCCTTTGCCTTTGTCCTATATGAGTATAGGGTACCTCACTCCGAAACTCCATCACTGCTTAATGAAAGAATTGAACTGACAACTATTCACTGACAACTATTATAAAGGAGGAATCCTAACTGCAAAACGGACTCTGTGACTTTGAATTGAAAGCCTTAGCTTGTTTGCTTGTTGAATAGAGGATGGATGCCGTAGCTTGTTGCTTCTGTAGTTGGGCCGAGTCAACAACTAACTTAACTCATTAATTGAATATACCGAGCACTGAGTCAACAGCAGGAGAAGAATCCGTTGGAGGAAAGGAACTCAAGCTCGACCAACGGGAGAGGAAAGGATAGTGAAAGGTTAAGATTCTTCAGAGATATATATGATCTCGGTTAAGCGGTAAGTGAATGATCTGATTGTCTCGCCTCCTTGTCTTAGAGAAAGAAACCTCACCTTTTTCAGCCTTACCTGAACCTTCATTTCATGCTTTACTTGCCCTTTACGTGGTCGACCAGAGAAGAAGCCATTTCAAAGTTACCAGTAAGCGAAGCGGGAGGGGCAGTTTTGTTCTAAGAGAAAAAAGATCTTGACGGCGTTGCACTCGATAATCAATTAATTGAATGTTTGGTTTCCGCAATTGTATTGCCTGTTGAGTTATCGGGATAAAATCTTAGATGCGATGCTTGAGCAGTGGTTCATAACTTGAAGTATAGGGTTGGGAAAGGGTCGTCACATAAGATGGAAAAGAATCGGAAGCAGTTAGAGCAGTATCATCATCAGCAGCAGAATTGCCTGTTGGAAATGCAAGTTAAGGAAAAGAAAAGAAGAGAGTATCGGTACTGACTAATCCGTTTTACCCTATTACTATGTGCTCGAGATATTGGGCAGAAGAAAAGAATAGAGTCCTGGTTGCAATGAACAGAAGAAATTGACTGCTCTCCAACTAAGTTAGCCAGCTCATTCTTTAGCTGCCCTTCTTTCTACTTTACCACATTAGCTTCAGAAGAGAAGTACTAGTCCCCAAAGCCAACCTCTGCTCTTTAGCGCCCGAACAAACCTTTTTGATGATCCGGAAACAGCTAATGATCTTGTTTACGTTTCCTTTCCTGGAACAGGTCTTTCCATTCTTCTCTCGTTGCCAACACAGATGAAAGGCGAGGAATGCAACTCGAATCAAACAAGTAAGTAATAGAGACAGTCAAACAAGTAAGTAATAGAGACAGGCCGGTCCTGAGTTAACCTTTCCTTTTTGCTTTCCCGCTTCAAAAGTGCTTGATTTGAGACCCTCTTCACCTGCGAATACCAATACTGATTCTCTTTTCCTCTATTGGCGCTCTCAAAAGTGATAATCTGACTAGTAAGAATAAGGTACCACCTAGCGTGTGTTAGTTGACTTTCTCTTTTGCGCGGGTAGGTTAGGGTAAGAGTTTCTCTTTTTCTGTAGAAAGATAAGGAGCGGGCCCAGACTAATAGGTTAGGGCGTGAGGGGAAGATGTTCACTCCATTCTATTCAAATAACAACTTTGCTTTGAACGGGCTTCCCTTTTGCCGACCTCTACTTGAAGCTTGCAGAACCGCTTAACGTTGACTTTGACACCGCTGATTCTTATTCGTCGACAACACCTTTCTTTGATACTGTTGATTCTCGAGTCGATGTATACTTTCTTTCTTTATAGGCCTAGTTGCTAATGTTGCTAAGTATATTAAAGGAAGGGTTTCTGCTCAGTAAAGGAGAGACCTCTCAGTAAGGGCAAAAACGGGACTTGGTGTTAACTACTTATAATGCATTTATAACTTAAAGAGTGAAAAGAGCTTCATCCAGTTAATAGTTGTCAGCAAGGCCGCTTGTTCAATTGAATGAAACCCGGTTTACTCTCTTATATACTTGGGCAATACTGAGTTATCTACTAGTGCAAGAGTAGAGGGAATAGAAGTTTTCTCAGAAGCAGGAAGTCAAGGCTTTTTGAAGCGGGAAGTAGAGAATCGTTGCCGGCTTTCTCATCTAACTTCATTGTCCTGTGTTCGGTGTCTAGGCAGGGAGTTGGGCTAAACAAGCTAAAGAAAGTTCCACTTCTTCTTCAAGTCGAGTATCCTCGGGTGTTCAAGTTGTCTACAAGAGAGGTGCTTCTTCAGCGCTAAAGTCAGTTTCAAGTGCAAATTCCAGTGCAGTTCCAGAATCTAGTACTAGCGTTTAAGCGGTCAGTTCCGCTCAAGTGTTGGCAACAAGAGATATAGAATCGTCAGTTCTACTTTCATCTTATACAGAAGCCGAATGTTCATCTGCCGATGCGAGGTTTGGTGGAGAATTGCCAGATAGATTGTTATCTTCTTGCCTTTCATAAGGAGCAGGTCTAAGCGCAAGGAATCCTATTTAAGTATTAGGAGCTAGATCAGTTTCAGAAGAAGTCTCAGAAGCTTTATAAAGTATTGTTTCTTTTGGTGCTTGTGGAGTTCCCCTGCTTGTTGAGTCAGGACAGGGTCTGATGAAGCAGCATCTTGACTCGTTTATTATATACCACGTGCTCAATAGACTCAATCAAAAGAAATTCCTGGAACAAATAATAAGCTTCGTCCGATGAATTCAATTCCCATCTTTGTTGCCGTTAAAAAGTAAGCTGTAAGAGCAAGTCCAGTAGATTCCGTTCTAGTGTCATTCCTAGTCGCCATAACTCGCTAACTTGCGCTCCGAAACAAGAAATTAGGTTGTTTCTTACGTTGCTTGTCTCTGTCGAGTTCTCCTTTATCATGCGTAGGTGCTGTAGCTCAAACAAGGTGGTTTCATTGAATACGAGTTCCAGAAGCAACAAGAACAAGGGCAGCGAAGATGGCTCGGACCAACTAGTCAAGTTTTTAGCGTTAGTAAGGGGCTGACGTCACCTTTCCTTTGTCTTGAGTTGAGAGTGCTTTGTTACTGCTCCGTGGGCTACTATCCATTTTTCATGTAAGCGAGTGTAAGGAGCAAGCACACTTGAAACTGTACGAAACTACTTTCCTAACTCGGCTGCAACTTAAAGTAAAACACCCGACCCGACTAACTTAATTAATTGCTTTAAGCGCTCCATGGGCATGATCTGAGACTTCTGGAACAATACTTGAAACAAGCAGTGTTGTTTACAGAGTTCTATCGTGGATGGATGCACTAATAAGATGAAGATTACTAGCATGACTCAACACTCTCTTGAAGGACAAAGGCAAAGGCAGAGGCAAACAAGGGCACCCCTCTCGCCATTGAAGAGAGGAACCCGTGCGCCCGTACGCCTTGAATCTAGCGTTAAACTATCGAAACAAAGAGAATGGAATCTAGCCGAGACAGACTCAAACTCATTTCTTTCTGCCTTACAGGCTACTCAACATTCGTAGATACGATAACTAGACTGGAATGGAACTAGACTTATGCCGCTTGTGATCCACCTGTTACTTATATGATGGTTCTCTTACGCCCCTAACCCCTACCCTACGACTGCTGGCTCAAAACAGATCACAGTTGGTTGGCTCTTAATCACAACTTACTTTACTGCTGGCTCTGCTGGGCTTGTTGAATTCGCATCTAGTAGAAGACTATTTAGTAGAAGTAGAGAGGCCTCTATAATAAGTCCAAGATAGGAGCTCGCCCCCCAAGAGTAGATACGAGCAACTAGAATACCTAGGTCAGATGTGGCAGCCTCACCCTTTGTTTGCCCCTGACTCCCCCATTGATTCCTAACATCTTGAACACAACTTATAGTGAGGAACCCTAGACTACCCCAGTGCAGATATCTAAGTGGCACAGGACTCATAACTACTGCGACTAACACATAATGAGAGTCACATACTTGAACAAAAACAGGACTTGATACTAGAGACCTGCCCTTCACCCCTGACTTTCTATTTCACCCTGTCTTTAGTGGGTAATTGAATATCTCATAAGGGCCCAGCTACTACTACGGAAACTGGGGATTGATTTGAGAACTTACCTTCCCGCTGAAAAGCATGGAATTGATTCTGACCTTCCCTTCCCGATCTTGTCTCTGATCCTTATCTAGTTTATGCTTATGATGAAGATCTTGTAAGAAATAAGATAAGTAGAACTCTCCTCTTTACTGCCCGCTTCTGTGCCTCCAACAAAGCACTTAGTCTACGCCAAACACTTTCACTAGCTAGCTTGAATAAGCTAATGCACAACGGAACAAGCTTAGCTAATTTCTTCTATTTGAATAGAGCATCTCCTCCATCAACTCGCCAACACCAAACTAGTGAGATAAGAAGCAAAGCCAAGCCCAGATGAAGCAGAGAATCCTTCTTCCCTTCCTCGGGACAAGAAGTCAAGTTACCAACAAAAGCATAGGTCTTACCGAACCGACCACCACTCCACTGATATGCCACTCACCAATTTGATGCTGGATCACTCTCCGATTAAACTGGAGCACTACTTGTTGGAGCTGGACCTGGACCTGATTCCGTTTCTTCCCTTGGATCAATTCCTTTCCTGCTCAGGGGTGTTAGCGACTTGGACCACTACGCCTACAGTAAGTAAGTAAGTCCCAGCCAGCTTTGTTAGAGCGGCCCTGCCGCGACACGAGGCACTACTGACGCTCTAACTCGCTAACGCAAAAACGACTGACGCGTAACATTAGCTTAAAGTCTCTGCCGCGACACGAGAACTCAACTCCTACGCGGAACATTAGTAGTTCCTTGTCGTCTTGTCTGTCCGCTAACGCCTTTTCGCTCGCTACCGCACAACGTCTTGCGCCGTTGCTTGGTCGTTAGTAGTGTCTTGTTCATTAGTAGTTGCTTGTTTAGTAGTGACTTGTCTAGTAGTGTCTTGGCCGCTGCCCGCCGCAACCATTGGGTAGTAGTAGTTCTGGGTAGGTGAGTTAACTAGATCTATCATGCCTAGCTCCATCTGTAGCTTCCTAACCTTTGCCAACAACAAGAGCATTCCATTCTGAGGTTTCTAATAATAGGAATAAGGAATTGGATAATAGGAATAAGGAATTGGATCTTTCGGGCTAAACTCCATTCTCTATCTGTATACCGGATTTCTGACTTGTTTACTACCGTGGTCAATATAGAACCCGCCCTATACTTGAAGTTCATCAATGGAATCCCTTGTTGGAGTAAGTTAACTCGATTCTTATTTCTTATTGGCTGCCGACCCGACTACATATAGGAGAGGATTTCACTTCCGTATTCTTCCCCCCTTGCCAAACTAACCTGTACCCTAAACCCGAAACCAGACTTGATATCAGTAGTTTGATACCTTCCTTCTTACTTGCTTCATTCGACTCCTGTCCCTTTAGCTTCTCGACTAACGCTCGACCCCTTATATACAAGTGAACAGGACTAAAACGCAGGTGCTGAAAGCCTATTGCAGCATGTGCTCTTTCTCTAAAGTAACTAACGACATACCTCTTTCATTATTCTTTCCTCTTTACTGTGACTCCGGTCCTATACTAACCCTCGCCAACCTAGTCTAGTCTACAACAATTCCCCATTCCTCAATTCCATGTTCAAAGGTCTTGGAGTAAGAGCAGGCGAGGAAGAAACAGGTAGATCAGCAACTCCAAGGTTAGAAACCGAATAATAGGCAAAAGCGGAAGCTGGTAATTAAGAGGTTCAGTCTAAAGCATAATATGGAGCAGGCGTCGCTATGTCTCACTCCTCGACTCTGGTATTGAAGTCTGGAATTGCTATCAGTCAAGCAACTAGGCAATGTTACTAATTGGGATCGGATGTTACTAACCTGTTCTATAGTTTCAGAAGCAGTTAGAGCAGTTCTCAAGTCAGCAGCAAGCGGGGAAGAAAGGAAAGCTGTTGAAGAAACGGAATCCGGTCCAGGTAAAGTCACAGGCCCAACTGAATCAGCTGTTTCAAGTCTTGTTAAGGGTGTCGCGGCAGATTAGCTATGTGCGCTTCTCTTCTGTCCATCCTTTTTAGGGGAAGAACCATTTCCGCCTGGCATATACGAAGAAATCCCTAGAGACTATTGAATCTATGAGTTAGTTAGGCTATGAAGTCTTCTTCTTTACTTGGCCTGCTTGTCGACTTGTCTAGTAGTGTCTTGTCTGTTTGTTGCGCTAACGGAGCTGCCACTTGTTTGCTTGTTGCTTCTGTTGTGCATTAGTTAGTATCCTATTGAATTCCGACTTCAAAGCAGGTAAAACGGCGCCTTGTGGTTAATGCAAGGTGGCAAGTATCTCGTGTCTAAAGGTAAGGGCAAGTAAGGTTGAAAAGACACTTCGAGAGCTTGTCATTTAGCCAACCCGCACTTTTGACTCATCACACCCGTCTCTGCTCGTCGATTGCTTCGCGTTCACAGGAAGAGTAGGTTGAAGGGAGATTCCATGAAGAGTTTGATCCAAAGGATTCCTATCAAGGTGCTAAGAGCCAATAATAGAAGAGTAGTATTAGGAAGAGGTAAGGAGCCCCGTACACTTGAGCCTGAAGCTGCTTCTCGCATGAAAAGGCATGATCAAATGGGCCCGCTTGGGGTACAGCGCAATTGTAAGTTGAATCCGGAACCTGTGAGTAAACAATGAGAAATGATTTATGGAGAGCGAATCTTTGATAATGAGCTAAACACTTCCTGGTATTGGTCATGAAAGTGGTCTTTGAATGTCGAAGAATGGGGTTCCATTCAAGTAAGGTATAGGCTGTCCGTCCTTCCTTCTCGGACGCTTGAAGTTAGTGTTCATTGCTTAGTGATCGCTCGCTATATGGCTTGAAAAGGTGGCCCAGCTTATTCTTCGCTGCCCTCTCTCCCAGCAAGCAAGACGAGATGAGATCACCACTTCTTTGTTATGTCCTTCCTATTATTATTCCTTATCCAGAGCAGATGCCACTCCAGAGAGGGCAGGGCCTCTTTTTCTCTTTGACTTATAGGTGTTTCGTTCTCACTTTAATTCTGATTTGCCTACTTGATGATTTGATTATGACTTCTTTAGTTGCTTTTCTAGTATTAGTAGCGAGTCCAGCTTTCATTGAGTTTAGAGCGTAGGGTGGGGTTTTTGACTTATATCTCTTGTTAGGTTGGTGACTTATATCTCTTATGAGAGCAGGAATGAACTCACGTTCTTCTTTGTAGAACCTTCTTATTCTTCTTGTACTAGCATTTTTATACTGTGCTTGTACTGTGCTAGATCATCATACCTTAAACTCTTAGTCTTATAGCTTATAATGAAAGGAAGAAATCAATTACAAGGAGAAGAAGCTTACTTTGCCGAGTAGACTGTGCCGAGGAAAGCCTCCTCTGATATTTCTTTGAATGCAATACATCGTATTATTAATAAAAGAATGAAGAGCTAGCTTTGAAGCGGGAAGTAGATAAAGTAGAGCAAGAGTCGAGGGATAGTTTACAGAGTGAGGTTAGTTGGTTCAGATGCTGGTTGAAAGTCATAGGGTAAAGAGGATAGAGAAGCTACTAGATGCGGGTTGAAAGTAATAGGCATCCTGTACCAAAGTCTATATTTGCGTCTCAACCGCTCCTTTAGCATTCCAGTAGTTAATTAGTAGTTACTTGTCTAGTAGTTACTTGTCGTCTTGTCTAGTCGTTGCTTGTTTAGTAGTTACTTGTCTAGTAGTGTCTTGGCCCATCTTTCTTTATTTCCTTACCATACTTGAGAACAGCTAATGGCATCGGTCATAACCTTACTTGAGAACTGCTTCCACTGCTTCTATTCCCGCTTCGAAGCCATAACTTCCCGCTGCCCTTGATAGCGAACACAGGACACTTCGCTTTACCTAATAGAGTGGACTTCCCGCATCCCTTTCTTTTGAATCTTAGACTTGACTGTCAACTCTCCCCCTCGGTATTCTAGAACTGATTCCACTCGGGACAGGCCATTCTCCTTACTGTTACTAAGGTAAAGAAGAAATAATTCCACTCTAAAGTAAGTATCAGCAGAAGCAACAGGTAGATCCGCAGAATCATAAGTGGAAAGAGCAAGAGCGTAACTACTATGTTGGAAGCAGTGCCAAAGTAAGTGCTAAAAGAAGCGGGAAGTAGAGAATAGTAGCCAGTTGCCCGAGGTAGAGGAGCCGACGAAGACACTTAAGAATAAGGGACTGGTCTTCTACTCTGGATATACCTATTAATACTAATCATAAGAGATGGGTCTTTCTTTGACTCCGCAACTACTATTAAGAATAAGGGACAGGGAAGCTTCAAGCAGTGCTTCTGAAAGGATCGTTTTCTCATACTAAGAAGAATAGGCATCAGTTAGAACATGAGCTTAGCGCAACAAAGCCTTGACTTTCCCTCGCATTCAAAGAAATAGTGCCCAACCTCTGAGACTTCTAGACAAGCGGACAGAGCCGAGCCCTACCCCCAATAGTGAGTACACCACCTTACCATAACAAGTAAGTAGTAGTCGTTTCATTAGCGGTAGTTTCATTAGCCCCTCTCTTTCTCTTTCAACTAAGTAAGATCTTGAAACCGCTGCAATTCCATTCTTTTCTTTCGAGAAGTAGTTGCGTTGCTTGTCTGGCTTTCCAGAGTCGGGTGGTAACATAAGAATGAAGCTAGCTCCACACACTCCATCACTTATTTGACTAAGAATAGGGTACTACTTACAAAATACAGAATAAAACAAGTAAGTATAAGGCTATGCAGGTAGAAAACTAAAGAAGAAAACCTACTCCTTTCTTTAGAAAACACGGAATTCATTGAATCTTTCACGGATGCTCTATAACCATAGTAATTAATGGAATCCTTCTTGTCTGCTTATCTCTGACTTGAAAGATGGAGCACTAGGTTAGGTAGGCGAAGAAAGAAGTCAATTCTCACTTATGAGTTAAGGGGTGGGTTAGGATACTTATGTGCTAGATGCCTCATTTCTAACTGGACCAGGGCATTCTCATTCTGCTGCTTACTTTTGAACTGCAACACCCTCTTTTTGAGAGTGCTTTCCTTGATACTTCACTGCGGATTGTCTTGTAACTGCTGATGTTGCTGATGGTGATATACCCCTTCGAAACCTATGATCAATCTGCTGCATTTTAGTGACATTCATAAATATGCCTATTCGAGTTACATGCCTATTAGTTCTTGTTCAAGAATCCTATGTCAATTGAGGAATCAGTTTCAACTTAAGAGAGGCAGGCCAAGCTACCATGTGTTTGTGGAAAGAAAGATCTTCATCAGCAGTTAAGTCTCCAGGAAAGCACTATCAATCTGGTTTCTGGTGTTTAAGCCACTGTTCTTGTTCTTGTTTCATCCTATTTAGAAGCTGTGCCAAGCCGATAAGATTCAAAAGATAAGGAAGCAGCGAAAGGAAAGGGGGAATTGGAGCCGGAGATGAGCCATAGGGTATATGTTAGTAACAGTTGTTATCAAGTCCTGTGTTCGAGCGTCAGTAGCATTCGGGTTACGCGGCAGGAGCTGCTTCAAGTAAGGAACTCATATAATATAGTTATATGCAGCTATTATGGAGTCCAGTATTCATGGCGGCAGCGAGCTATGCGCAAGTCCTGTTTTCGTACCTGTGTTCGGTGTCGCGGCAGGGCCGCTCTTCAAACCTAGACCAGAGGATCCGAAGGAGAAGAAGGGCTTGCTGCTCTCCCCAGATCTCGATAAACAAATGGGAGGCAAATGTTGTCCTCTTTTCCGGCGCCCTGCAGGCATCTCTTATAACATTAGGGCACCCTTTTGAAACAGGCATTCGGGGGAGATTTGTAAACTGTGCTTTGCCGCAAAAAGGCCCTCTTTCTGCTTGATAGATATCCGAATTCTGTGTTGAGAGATAGGGATAGATAAAACACTTAGTTGAGGGATAGAATGAGGCAATTGCCAATAGAGTAGGCTGCACTCATCCAATGCCTTAATCAGGCGGGGTGTAGCTGCTCAAGTATAGTGGGCGAGTGAATTCCATCCGATCCGGTATATTGAATGGCAGGATTATTGATCGGGGGAGCTAAGCAAGCAAAAGGGTAAGGCCAAAAGATAGCACAAAGAGACGATACAGTTCACTACGAATAAGCTACTAAACGACTAGCATATGCGGACAGGGAACTACGATAAGCTACTGCGACTGTTTGAACTGCCTTATTCCAGTCCCGCGATAAGCGATACTCAAAGAAGGCTTGACCTCCGTTCCACCGGCCGTAGAATGCTACTCTGTTTTCTAGGGCTAGTAAGCTTAGTTGCTTGTAGTTTCATCGAGTGGTGTTCAGTCGGGTCTAACAAGCGAAGATAAATCAATCTTTTGCCTGCTTTATTGCTGGAACTTGGATATGAGATAAATCAATAATGAAAGAGAGTGGCGTTTTGTAATCTTATCAAATCCTGTTCGTCTTCTTTTATCATTTGAAAGTATTCTAAGGATTCGGTAGTTCCGATAACTAGGATTGAAAACAGTAAGCCTGAGAGATGGCCTGGACCAGAAAGTATGAAATGAAGTATAGGCCGGGGGCTGCAGCAGAAGGTTAGACTGGAACCCTCGAAGGAAAAAAACCATATCTCTTTCGGTGGAAGTAACTGACGATCGAGCAGCTAATCTTTAGCACCTGAACTCCTGTGTTTGGGTGAGTGACTAAAGTGTCTTTGTCTAGCTATGGGGGGTGCCTAGTAGAAAGCCCTACCCGCTCTTAGTAGTTCAGTGCCACTTATATATCTGCGGGTGTCAATTCCTATAATTAGAATAGAATATAGAAGAGCATCCGATCCGCCAAGTCGACAAGCAGACAAGCGGTATCTTCTCTGTTCTGTACCTTAGCCCCGCAGTGGATTCTACTGCTGGCACAGGAAATGATGTAGCTGCTAATGGTTGAGCTTGCTTATTACAACCCTTCAAGTGAAAGTGCTTTGTTCACCGGTGTCATTAACAAGTCCATATTGGAATATGTCTTTGCCCTGCCCTCCTTATAGAACCCTGCTTTTGAGTCCTGTGTTCGAGCGGCAGCGCCTGTATCCGCCCCTTCAACAAGCAATTACGAATTAGGGCCTTATCCAACCCGACCCGGACTGGACTCTAATCCTTAATCCTCATTGGCTGCCTCCGCTACTGATTCAACAAGCCCTGTAGCTGTCAACAACTCCCTTACGTTTAGAGGAAACAATGACTTCTGATGCTAATGCTAAGATCAAGAATTTAACTCATTCACTTAAGTCTCCAATAGAAGGATCCGAGAAAGAAGAATTGATTGGTTGACAGAGGAAAGGTAGGCGAGAAAGATAGCCCTAGGTTTTGAATTACAATTCCTGAGTTCACCTAATGAATAGCGTAGGTCCAATATCTTCTCGAGTAAATTACTTTAGCACTGCTTCCCTTGATGGCGAACACAGGACGCTGCCCGGTCTCCTTTCTTTTCTAGTAGTTATCGCTGCCCGGTCTCTTTTCTTTTCTATCCGTTATCACTGCCCGGTCTCCTTTCTTTCAAAACAAGAACACCCTCTTTAGAGTCCCTTCCGAAACACAGAAGTTAGTTAGTGCTGAAAAGAAGCGAAGCGGGAATATAAGCAGTTTGCCTAGTAGCTTGGCCCTCTGTTGCTGTTTCTTTACTTTAATAAGTATAGGTCACTCAATAGTTAACTTCTTTCTTGCCAGTCAATACTAACCGATATCCCTCTTGCTCATATAACTTAATTAACTAACTTCATTATTACTTGCTTCTTGTTCTGTAGCTTGTTCAACTGCGGATTTTACTGTTTGACTTTCCTCCCTTGTTTTCTCCTATCTTGTTTAATCCTATATAGAAGAATACGCTGGATCCAGGTGATGAAGAAGGATTTGTTAGTTAGGAAGTTATTACCGAGTCTGCCAAACACCGTTTTAACCAAACCGAGCAGTTGTGTTTTGACTTTATTCTCTCTTTACATCGCTAAGTACTTAAGTAGGTATAAATCTGTTATTGGCTGGCGGACTTCGACTCCAAGAAATAGAGGTTATTGGCTACGCTGTGCTAGTCTCAGTTGAAAGAGCTGTGACAAGAGAAGAGTGATGCTTTAGTAGTGTCTTATATAGTTGACTTCGGAATTATAGTTGTTATATTAAATACCTGGTAGACAAAGGCTGGTAGACAAAGGCAGTATACAAAGCTTTAATGTAAGGGCAAGCCCATCCCCTATACGTTCTTAACCTAACCAAACTAGTAAAAGAATGATACCACTCCTATAAGAATGAATTGAAGGAAGGCAGTCAGCAGTGCAAGTTAAGTCAGTAAGTTAGATCTTAGGTTTGGAGCGTAAGAGTGAAAGCCAGGGGAGTCGTAGATGTTGCTAAGGGAAGAAAGAGCAAAGGCTGCCGTGTAGCTATGGTATAAGAGTTAATGTAGCTACTGTAGCTGCTGTCTTGCCTGTCCCGTGTTCGAGAGTCGTGGGCCTTCTCCACCTTGAATACGTATTACTTGGTTATCCATCGAATCTAACTTAGGCTGCTTGCTACAATGAACTGAATGAGGCATACCTATGGAAACAATACCAGAATTCTTACTTTCTTTCTTTAACAGCGGATCCGGATCTGTGTTTATTGGCTCCTGAACCTACCCTATGTGCTCTTTCCATCAAGTCTTTACTTCAATGTCCTGTGTTTGGGCACCCTGCGGATTCTCTCTCTTCTCTTCTTATTGGGATAGTAGATGTTATTGGGATAGTAGATTACACTTATTTCATTGCCTAGTAGTCCTGGCAGCAGTCCTTTTTTTTCTTGTTGAATTGAATCCGTTCTCCTATATAAGGATATTGTATAATATTGTAAGGGCCAAGACAGCCAGCCAAGTAACGTATAGACAGCCAAGACACTCAAGCACAACTAGAATAAGAAAAACAACATAATTGATTTCTTATGAGTTATGTAAATTCCTGAGTTCACCTGTTTCAATCTACTGTGCGTGTATAGGGGAAAGATCTCTTTGTTTTCATCTGAGTATCTGAGTGTAGCTATTCCTAAAGTTGGAAGTCACTTCTATTCTTCTACTTACTTGTTTCAGCCTAGGAGATATGATTCAATCACTACTACTAGTTGGTGCTGTAAACCATGGCTATAAGTATCTCGGGCTAAAGGAATCATTATTATTATGATTTATAAAGAAAGAAAGTAGAGGCAGAACCCCTGTTGCAATAGTACCCGATCCCGCTCCTTATTCTTATGGAACACTACTTTTTGAGTCACAGCAGGCTTTCAGCACCTTATTTTAGTAACATTTGCCTATTAGTACATTTTAGTAACTACTACTATATATACACAAATTCTTATAAGAATCAATCGAAAGCTCAGTTCTTTGGAATCCCTTGTTGCAATGGTTTACCTTCTCTTACTTACTAACTTCTACTTACTGCGCGCACTACTTCTTCTCTGGGTCTTAACTCTTAGTAGTAGCCGTACCCTCTCTGTCAACAAATCAAGTTATGGCTCTAGACTACTCTCCTCTTGCAACAACAAGAATCAAGCTCATCTTTTCATTTAACATCTCCACAAGAGCAAGAACTGGCATAAGGCTATTTACCACCGCAACCACCAAGTAACTACTAGACAAGCGGACAGAGCCTAGCCGACAGACAAGACGACAAGCGGAGTATACAAAGGCAAAGAGGGGAGCAGACTCAGAATGAATAGCAGGAGTCAAAGAATGGATTGAGTCAGCTACCACAGAGAGTCTTGGATCTTTCGATCAGTAGGGCAAGAGTAAACCAGGAACAGGAATTTAGGGAGGGCAGCGAAGATGGCATTGAATTGATGCATGGAATTGATTCTTCTAATTTGAAGAAGAAAGTAAAGAAAGGCTTTGATGCTGGTGAGGAAGCGGGTAACTAATGCTTGAGTGGAATTCTTACTTGAACTACTGGCAAAACAACTCCTGCGCGACACGAGGAACTACTGACGCTATTAATTAGGACTTGGTAATGACATCGGACTAACGCACAACTCCGTCCTTACGTCCGGAGCTGCTTGTTTAGTAGTTACTTGTCTAGTAGTGTCTTGTCGTCTTGGCTCTTCGCTGCCCTCGACTTGAAACCCATGAAAAAGGCACTACCGGGCGATAGCGAATCTCTTGCAATTGCTCATTGATTCTGTTCTGTTACGACTATCGCATCTGCTAGCAGAAATTCCGTTATTCGATTTTGGCCCTCTCGATTGAGCTACAAGGTCTACCTTCGAAACTCTCTCCTTTCAAGTAAAGCCGTGTCAATAGAGTAACCCTTTTTGACCTCTTTGGATGGTAGGCTTTCGGATAATATGGTTTGTAGGGTATGGTTTATGTTGCCCCCCCAACAAAAGAAGGGATAGGATTGTATTCTTAGAAAAACACAGGAACCTTTATACGAAAAACAAAAGGTGAATAAGGAACTATCACGATAAAAGAAAGAAATAGAACAATTAAAAGAAAAGCAAGCAGAAGCGCTACAGGGGGGAAACGGAGCAAGGTGCTGAAAGCCTAAGCCTATTTCATTCAGCTCCTTTGTTAATACAACAATTATGATGGAGAGCGGGGGCAATCGGAGATTGGGAGATGTCTTTCGAGAATTCATAGGATTAGAAAGGCTCAATCTTCCTCTATTGCTTCCGGAACCATGACTCAACTTACGAATGTTGGCTTCCTTGGCTTTTTTCAAATAAGGTAAAAGAATGGCCGGTCCACTGCCAGGATGAATAAATAAATCCAAGCCAAGTATTTCTAGTGCGTGCTTGCTCATGCAAGTTTTTACTGGTTTAAGGCGGTTACCAATATGGCGGAGCATTTTCATATTTTCTTAACTATTGAAATGAACAAGCTCTAGATTTGGTCGGTTGAACACCTTTTGCCTTATATTCTTAGAGAGATATAGCCACTATAGACTAGCTCGTAAGTAGGCTTATGATAAGGGCAGTATTTTACATGCCGGTATATAGAGATATAGTTTACGCTTGGAAAGATTCCAATTAGATCCTTGATAGAGAGAACGTAGCCATCCCGACCTATAGTTGCACTTTTGTCTCCTTGACTCTCATGCCTAGTGCTACAAAGATTCACTCCTCGCTCTCACATCTTATAAGTTGGGCCTTCCTCAAGACTAAACTCCTGCTGCGACTTCTAAGACTTGGTCTAATGAGTACGCACCACAGACTAGAGGTTACTTCTCCTCAAGGGTTATGTATCAACAGTTCCCCATCCCTTTATCCATCTCACATCGCATTCCCTTCTTTTCATTATTTGATTGAATCCAATGAAATGATCTAGATTCTATTTTCTTGTTAGCAACTCAACTCTTCGGTCATATGTCTAACTGTGTCACCAGTCTCAAATGTTACCTTTTGCAATCGGGAATAGGTCTGAGGTCAACTGTCCAAAAAAGAGGTTTCAACTGCCCGGTCTCTGCTCATCTTTCTTCTAGATGTTGAAGTGGAAGGTTTACATTTCAAACGATATGACACAGAAGTAGAAGTTTGCTATGTGCACCATGGGTTCAGGCGAATATATATATAGTTTGGAGTGAGCATAGTGTGGAGTGAGCTTTCTCTTTAGGTTTGAATCCGTATCTATCCGTTGTCAGCTATAAGTGTGTTTCTCAATAGATAGCATCCGGCTTTTTCTCATCTAGGCTGGATTCAATCTTATTCAATAGCCTTCCTCCATTCACAGCTTCGAGATTCCTCCTAATAAGTGGTTGGCTTATTCACTCCATCATCTTGGATTCAAGCTGCTTGCATATTTTGGATTTGGCTTTCTCTAAGATCTGCTTTGTTGCTGACTTCAAACCACCCGCCTCTCTGCTCCGCAGGAAATCCTCGCCGGGCTGCTTTATTAGGCTTACGATCCTCCCCGGGAGAGGGCTAGCTCCTATAAAGCTTTTTGGTTCCACTTGTTCCTGCGCGCGAAGTATTCTTATATAGTTTTCCAGTACAAACTCAACTATATAAATCAATAATTCTATAAACAACGAATAATCACCAAAATAGAGTGGAGCAATTTGAGTACTTTTCAGTAAGCGGGTGACCTTTACTCATTGAATAACAAATAAAAGCAACCATGACTCAGTTATATTCGAATGATTATTATGAATCTCAATCTTCCGCTGGGGGCGCCTATGAAGGTGTTGGCTTCCCCCGAACCTCGGACCATTCTTTCTGCTTTCGGGGACCAGATTACAAGAGGCAACAACCATAGGATAACCCTTCCCCAAGAAGTAAAGCAAAGAAAACACAATTAGCCAAAGAAAGAAAGTGAAAAGGCGTGTTTTGATAGCAGTAACAGCATATAGTTAGGAATAGGACCAAACTTGCTTCGTATTCATAGGGCCTTTTGGTAAGCAGGTGTTTACTGTGCTTGGGGCAGGAATTCATTTCCAATTTCTAACCGCGCAACACTTGATTCTTCATACAAATGGGTTTTTAGGTGGCCAAGGGGGTGACCTTAAAGCGGACTTATTCAGCCCCACTGCTGCCTCTACTCTGCCTACTTCTTCCAATTTCTCAAGTCACAAAAGAAAGGTGCTGAAAGCCTTTCTGATATAGGATAGTCTACAGTAGAGAGAGAAGGGTTCACAGGCGGGTCTACAAGAAGGATATACCAGGCAGGTCTACAAGAAAGATCTCAGGGATATGTGCTTTCTATTTCTGATTCCGGAGTCTAACTCTTTCTAATAGAAACCCGCTTTAGTCTCTCTGCTAGAGTGGCTTGGAACGGTTTCATGTGTTGGACATCCGGTTATAAGACTGTTGGTTTACACACTTGATGAAAAGCTTATTCTAAATAAAACTTCACATGAAGGGTACTAGTGATAAGCATATTCATTTTTATTACATAAAGTACATCAAACTCTTTACTGTTGTTTGTTGGATTGGGACAGCAGTGTATGCCAATCTTATGCCTTCGGTTAGATAGGTTATTTGTGCTCGTCTTGTTGAGTTTTCACATTCTCATTCTAAGCTCATACTTTCATGATTCTTTCTCCATTGAGGATAGTAGAAGCCACAGTCGCTTTCTTTTGCTAGAGCTCGCTAATTTCCTTCCTACTTTTGGTTTGTTTTCGTTTTTAAAAGCATTGAATTACCTCCTGGAGAATTAGGATCTTTTATGTAGTAGTTAAGACAGGGACAAAGCATCTTTGGTAGGGACCAATATTTTCTATGGTATTATTGAAGAGTAACAAAGGAATTAATACATTGCACCTACAACTTCGGTCCCCCGAAAGAGGGTTAGGTCAAATAATAAAGGAACGAGTCCCTAAGCCGGGGATAAAATGAGAAAATGAAGTCCACCCCGGGATCAAAACAATTAAGTCTACCCCCGAATCCTTACTTATCCATCCATCATCCTGTATTCTCATATATATATCCCGACTGGCGTATTATCAGAAATGGGAAATGTGCTATTACCTTGTTTGAATGTGCTATTACCTTTGTTTCTGTATTGGATTTAGCATCTGGTGGGCTTCCCGTCCAGAGCAGAGTCCTACAATGATGGTTGGCTTACAATCCTTATTAGTTTGATCTTGTTTTGGGGCGCAAAGCGAGGGAACTTGTTCAGCCTTAAGTGATCCGCTTCCTTCTTAGCCGTACCATCTTAAGTGATCCGCTTCCTTCTTAGCCTTACCATGATATAAGCAGCCGAAGCCCCTGTTGTCTAGCTAAAGATTTCTCGAGTAAGTCGTTTGCTCAACAAAGCAGTTTCGTCGGTGAGCTCAGTATGGTCTTAGGCTCTCGCCCAGATCGAAGGACATATCCGGGTCATTTTACCTTTCAAAAAGAATTAGGCATTTAGGTATCCCGAAGTTGAGTAACTTGGTAACTGGACCGCAGAAAGAATAGATTCTTTTACAGCTACATCAGCTAGAGGAGATGACTCAAACCTAAGGTGCTGAAAGCCTCTACTCGAGTTTAAGACAAATCCTCCTATTCCCTAAGATGCTTAACCGAAGGTACTACACCGGTAGGGAGAGTTGGTTAAGACTCCACTGACACAGAATAAGGCTCGGGATCCGTTTGAATGAAAGCAGGGAACTGATAAAAACAACTAGTTCGAAGGAAAGCCGGTAATGCAGTCTCGGAGTGTAACTCTAAGCTACCAGTTCTTCACAGTATAGGGGGTCTTGGCTACTCGAAGATCTAAAGAAGGCTTACGATTCTCTCGAAGAGAAACAAGTTGTGAAACATAATCTCTATCATAACCGCTAGTTCATAAAGTCTGGCTTAACTCTGCTCAAGCCTGTGTTTGCCTATAACCTACTCTCTGTCTGGTCTGAAATAAGTTCACCGAAATCGTGTTTAGTCCTATAAGCTTGAATTCAGATTTCTCTTTGACTTAGAAGGTCGGGTAGCTTCCCTTTTCAAGATGCTATGATACTATTTCAAACCATTCCGTATGGCTAATCAAGGTTCAATTCTCAGCCTCTCAATTACATATGTGGAGAAGAAATAATCTAATGAAATATCT
>JAIWVJ010000078.1:0-20000 GCA_024322285.1 Musa beccarii
AGGTTGAATTACTATCGCGCACGATCATCAAGAGGGTAAAACTAACCTGCCTCACGACGGTCTAAACCCACCACGCTCCCTATTGGTGGGTGAACAATCCAACACTTGGTGAATTTCGCTTCACAATGATAGGAAGAGCCGACATCGAAGGATCAAAAAGCAACGCCGCTTATGAACGCTGGTCGCCACAAGCCGCTTATCCCTCGTGGTAACTTTTCTCGACACCTCTAGCTTCAAATTCAAGGTCTAAAGGATCGATAGGCCACGCTTTCACGGTTCAGATTCGCATCGGAAATCGAATCAAACGAGCTTTTACCCTTTTGTTCCACACGAGATTTTGCTCGCTGAGCTCATCTTAGGACACCGCGTTATCTTTAACAGATGTGCCGCCTGTACCCAAACTCCCCACCGACAATGTCTTCCGCCGATCGATCGCCCGCCAAGCGGCCTTGGGTCCAAAAGGGGGGGGCCGGCCCCGCCTCCGACTCACGGAATAAGTAAAATAACGTTAAAAGTAGTGGTATTTCACTCCGCCGCGAACCGGCCCCACTTATCCTACACCTCTCAAGTCATTTCACAAAGTCGGACTAGAGTCAAGCTCAACAGGTCTTTTTCCTCGCCGATTCTCGCCAAGCCCGCTCCTTGGTGGTTTCACTGGATAGTAGACAGGACAAGTGGGAATCTCGTTAATCCATTCATGCGCACACTAATTAGATGACGAGGCATTTGGCTACCTTAAGAGAGTCATAGTTACTCCCGCCGCTTACCCGCTTTGGTTGAATTTCTTCACTTTGACATTCGAGAGCATCGGGCGTAAATCACATTGCGTGAGCATCCGCTGGGACCATCGCAATGCTTTGTTTTAATTAAACAATGGATTCCCTTGTCCGCATCCTCGCTCGAAGCTCAGTTGCTCGACGCCGGAAGGCCCCCGAGGGGCCGCTCTCGTCCGTCTCGGCCGCGCCGCACGCTGGCGACCGCTCGCGAGAGAGCAGCTCGAGCAAGTCCGCCGACACCGACGGTTCGGGCCGGACCCCCCGTGCCCAGCCTCCTCGAGCCAATCCTTTTCCCGGTTACGGATCCGCTTTTGCCGACTTTCCTTGCCTACATTGTTCCATGGGCCGAGGTCGTTTCACCTTGAGACTGATGTTATGAGTTATGATGTACGTACGACGCGCGCGCGGCGGCACTCGGTCCTCCGGATTTTCGCGGGCGCGCGGGCGACGCGACGACGCACGCGCGACGCGGCGGCGCTTCTTCCGGCCGCTGACCCTACTCCGGCCGAGCCGCTTTCTGTGGGGTGGGCGGGCTGCGTTAAGGTGAAAAGATAACTCTTCCCGGCCCCCCGCCCGCGCCTCCGACTTCCTAACGCTGCCGCCGCCGCCGGCCCCGGCCGGGAATTTTAACCCGATTCCTTTCGAGCTCGCGCGAGCGCTGCGCCTCGGACGGGCTTCCCCGCCCCTTAGGATCGGCTAACCCATGTGCAAGTGCCGCTCACATGGAACCTTTCCTCTTCGCCTTCAAAGTTCTCATTTGAATATTTGCTACTACCACCAAGATCTGCAGACCGACGGCCGCTTCCGCCGCTCTCGCTGGCTGGTTTTGGCGGCGCCGCCGCGCCTCCTACTCATCGGGCTTGGCGCCGCCGCCCGATGGTCGGGGGGGGGTGGGTCGCGCGCTTCAGCCGCCATCCATTTTCGGGCTAGTTGATTCGGCAGTGAGTTGTTACACACTCCTTAGCGGATTTCGACTTCCATGACCACCCCCCTGTCGTTTTAATCGACCAACACCCTTTGTGGTGTCTGGTTAGCGCGCTAGCTTGGGCACCAGAACCCGGCTTCCGGCTCATCCCAGACGCGCGCTCGCTACCAAAATGGCCCACTTGAGTTTCTCGATTCGCGACGCTGCTCAACGCAAGCAGCCGCTACTGGCCCTACCTATTTAAAGTTTGAGAATAGGTCGAGGGCGCTGCGCCCCGATGCCTCTAATCATTGGCTTTACCCGATAGAACTCGCATGTGGGCTCCAGCCTATCCCGAGGAAACTTCTGAGGGAACCAGCTACTAGATGGTTCGATTAGTCTTTCGCCCCTATACCCAAGTCGATTTAACGATTTGCACGCCAAGATCGCTCGGGCCTCCACCAGAGTTTCTCTCGCTTCGCTTCGCCGCCAGGCATAGTTCACCATCTTTCGGTCCCGACATGCATGCTCCAACTCGAACCCTTCACGTAAGATCGGGTCGGCCGGCGGTGCAACCCCGAGAGGGTTCCCGCCCGCCGCCTTCCTTGTGCCTTCCGGTTTCCGCACCCATCGACTCGCACGCATGTCGACTCTTGGTCCGTGTTTCAAGACGGGTCGGATGGGGAGCCCATCGCCGATGCCCAGTGTCGCTGCGGTACCTTCGCTGGGCACGCCGATGGCGCTGCGCCGCTCGACCGCGCCGACGGTATCCCCTGACGAACGATCCGTCCGGCTTTCGCCGACGAGCTCCGCGATCGATCCGCACCCCGAGCCGAGGGCGACCGACCGCCGACCACCGCTCCAAGATCCGACCGAGGTGCATCGCCCCCATCCGCTTCCCTCCCGGCAATTTCAAGCACTTTGACTCTCTTTTCAAAGTCCTTTTCATCTTTCCTCGCAGATTTGTTCGTTCGCATCGGCCTCGCCCATATTTAGCCTTGACGGAATTTACCGCCCGATTGGGGCTGCATTCCCAAACAACCCGACTCGCTGAGCGCCGTGGTGCGACAGTGGTCCGAGCCGACGGGGCTCACTCCTCCCGCCGCCTTCTTTCCAGGGACTTGGGCCCGGTCCGTCGCCGAGGACGCTTCTCCAGACTACACGACGACGCGCCGCCCCGATTCTCAAGCGGGCCTGATCCTGGTTCGCTTCGCCGCATACTAAGGGAATCCTCGTAAGTTTTTCTCCTCCGCTTATTTATATGCTTAAACTCAGCGGTAGCCACCGGGTCTGGGGTCGCAGTCGGCATGTGGCATCGACTCACGCCACGGCTTGGGTCCTCAAGGCCTCGCCCGGTCCCGAAGGCACGACGACGGCCGGCAAGGCATCCACCACGCGTCGGTTCGACAACCAACGACGACCCGCTTCGACCAACCGCACCTTCCGACACGGGGCCATCCTCCGATTCGCCGAATGGGGTACCGACGGTTGCCGAAATCGTGACGCCAGTAGGCGCGTCTCTTGGCCGGATGGCTCGGCGCAACTCTTATGCTCAAAGACTCGATGGTTCACGGATTCTGCATTCACACCAGGTATCGATTTCGCCACGCTCTTCATCGATGCGAGCCGAGATATCCGCTGCCGAGAGTCGCCCAATGGGGTCACGGCCGGAATGGGGCCTCCCCGCACATGACGCAGGCCCTCCAACTCCGATGCTTGTGTTCCTTGGCGCGCGCCGGGTTGGTAGTTCATCCTCCCGCCCCTCCCACCCCGAGGGCGGGCCGACATTGGGGCGCGCGCTGCCGACAAGCCCGACGAGCGAGCATTCGCTGACGATTCGCGGTCATCCTCATCAATGGGTCTCGATAATGATCCTTCCGCAGTTCACCTACGGAAACCTTGTTACGACTTCTCCTTCCTCTAAATGATAAGGTTCAGTGGACTTTCGCGACGTCGCGGGCGGCGAACCGCCTCGCCGCTCGATCCAACACTTCACCGACCATTCAATCGGTAGGAGCGACGGGCGGTGTGTACAAAGGGCAGGACGTAGTCAACGCGAGCCGATGACTCGCGCTACTAGGAATTCTCTGAAGACCAACAATTGCAATGATCTATCCCCATCACGATGAAATTTTCAAAGATTACCCGGCCCGCCGCCAAGGCTATAGACTCGCTGAATACATCGCAGCAGTAGCGCGCGGCGCCCGTAATAACATCTAAGGGCATCACTGCACTGTTATTGCCTCAAACTTCCGTGGCCTAAACGGCCATAGTCCTCTAAGAAGCTGGTCGCGAGGGATGCCTCCGCAGTAGCTAGTTAGCAGCCGAGGTCTCGCTCGTCATATCGGAATTAACTGCATAAATCGCTCCACCAACTAAGAACGGCCATGCACCACCACCCATAGAATCAAGAAAGAGCTCTCACCCTTCAATCTTGCTATGTCCGACCTCGTAAGTTTCCCTGTTGAGTCAAATTAAGCCGCAGCTCCACTCCTGGTGGTGCCCTTCCGCCAATTCCTTTAAGTTTCAGCCTTGCACCATACTCCCGAACCCAAAGACTTTGATTTCTCATAAGGTGCCTAAGGAGTCCTAAGAGCAACATCCGCCGATCCCTGGTCGGCATCGCTTATGGTTGAGACTAGACGGACGATCCGATCGCCTTCGAGCCCCCAACTTTCGCTCTTGATTAATGAAAACATCCTGGCAAATGCTTTCGCAGTGGTTCGCTCTTTCATAAATCCAAGAATTTCACCTCTGACTATGAAATACGAATGCCCCGATCGTCCCTCTTAATCATTACTCCGATCCCAAGGCCAACACAATAGGACCAAATCCCGTGATGTTATCCCATGCTAATGTATCCAGAGCGTGGGCTTGCTTTTGAGCACTCTAATTTCTTCAAAGTAATACGAGGCACGAGGCACGACCCCGCCAGTTAAGGCCGCACGATCGCCGATGGGAAGGGATGGGACGACCAGTGCACACCGCGAGGCGGACCGACCGACCCGCCCCAAAGTCCAACTACGAGCTTTTTAACTCGCAACAACTTAAATATACGCTATTGAGCTGGAATTTACCGCGCCGGTCGCCGGCACCGCACTTGCCCTCCAATGGATCCTCGTTAAGGGATTTAGATTGTACTATTCCAATTACTGCACTCAAGAGCCCGGTATTGTTATTTATTGTCACTACCTCCCCGTGTCGATTGGGTAATTACCGCTGCCTTCCTTGATGTGGTAGCCGCTTCTCGTGCCCTCTCCGAATCGAACCCTAATTCTCCGCCACCCGTCACCACCATGGTAGGCCCCTATCCTACCATCCTACCATCGAAAGTTGATAGAAATTTGAATGATGCGCCGCCGCACGAGGGCCGCGGCGATCCGCCGAGTTATCATGAATCATCGAGCGACGGCAAAGCCCCGCGCGCCTTTTATCTAATAAATGCATCCTTCCGGAAGTCGGGTTTGTTGCACGATTAGCTCTAGAATTACTACGGTTATCCGAGTAGCACGTACTCATCAAACAAACTATAATCGATTTAATGAGCCATTCGCAGCTTCACACCTCAAATAGTTCATACTTACACATGCATGGCTTAATCTTTGAGACAAGCATATGACTACCGGCAGATCAACCAGGTAGCACGCCCTCCATGACGCCAAGCCCAACATGCCCACCAAGCACCACAAAGGAAAGGTGGGGGCAACGATGGGACGGCCATCATCCATCGAAGGGCTTACAAAGCAAGCCAACCGATCGTGGTGCCATGAGTCAAAAGACCCTTGGGACATTCTTATCCATCGTGCATCAAGAGCACTCACATGAACACAGGAGCCAATCGAGACGAGGGGTCTAAGCCAAGCCATCGCTCGAGGACACACAAGGTGCACGGACATCGCACTCCTCATCCGTGATAACACATGAGAAGTGGATAGGCATGTTAAACAAAGCCAATTTCCCAAGGAACTAGGTAGATGGTACAGCAACACACACAACTCCATTCGAAAGCAGAGTACAATTGAAGGGACTTGAAGCATCGATGGTCACCGCACAAGCAGCAGGAGCCCACCACGGCATACAAACCATCACCACATCACATGCCGACACGATCACCCCATCGACAGCTCCATCGCCAACCACGAGTCAAAGAGGCCGATCAAACAAAGCAATCAAAGCAACAGATACCGCTGCACGATGAAAATTCAAAACGAGACAATTTTGGATACACGCTTGAGAGCAAAAAAGAGTAATGTGAAGTAAAGCAAACTGCTTCATGCTATCACCACAGCAAAAAAAACTGCCAAAAAACGAGCGGCGACCAATGAGCGAAGCGACAGGCACCTAGGGGGTTGTGGTGCCGAGCCGAGCCGACGGCCGACGCCGCCGCCGCCGCCGCCGCGCACGCCGCCGCAAAGCGCCTAAAAACAGCCCAAAACAGCCAAAACGGGCCAAAACGGGCCATTTTTGGCTGCGCGAGGGAGCGACGAGCGACGAAGCGCGAAGCGAGCTAAGCGGCGGCAGCACCGCCCTCGTTATCCAAAGCCCCATCCAGCCCTGCGGCCACCCAGGGGGCCGAGATGGAGATGGCGACGTTACGCCGCCGCGACGCGAAACGCTAAAACAGCAAAAAAAAGGCCAAACGGGCAAAACGGGCCAAAACAGCATTTTTGGCGCGCGCGCGCGAGCGATTATTAAGCGAGCTAGCGCGACAGCGAGCGGCGGCGCGGGCAGCACCGCCCCGTTATCCGAAGCCCCATCCAGCCCGGGGTTCCAGATGCCGAGATGGCTCCGCCGCGCACGCGCGCAAAGACGAAAGACGCCGCGCGCCAAAACAAACAAAAACAGCAGCAAAACAGGCCAAAACGGGCCAAAACAAAGCATTTTTGCGCAGCGAGCGAGCGCGAGCGAGCATTTAGCGCGGAGCGAGCGAGCCATAGAAGCCGGGCGGCAGCGCGGCAAGCAGCACGCCCCGTTATCCGAAGCCCCATCCAGCCCATCCAAAGCCTGTACACCCGGGGTTCTGTGGTGCCGAGAAAACCGCCGCCGCCGCGCGCCGCAGCGCGCAAAAAAAACAGCAAAAAAGCCAAAACGGGCGCAGCGCATTTTTGGCAGCGCAAAAAAGCAAAAAAAAAAGCGCGCGCAAAGCAGCCCCGTTATCCGAAAGCATCCAGCGCGACGTACCCGGGGTTCGTGGTGCGAGATGGATGGCGACGCGCGCGCCGCAAAGCAAAAAACAAAAAACAGCCCAGCAAACGGGCCAAAACAGTTTTTTTCTCGAAGCGAGCGAAAAGAAAGCAATGCGCTAGCTGCAGCGCAGCGGGGGGTTAAGCCGAGAGCCGGCAAAGAAGCCCCGCTATCCAAAAGCCCGCCAGCCCCGGTACACCCGGGGTTCCATGCCAGATGGCGACGCCGCAAAACAGCCGCAACGACGCGCAAAACAGCCAAAAAGCTTTCAAAACGCCAAAAACATTTTTGGCATGAAGCATGCGAAAAAAAGCGAGCCAAAAGCAGCGAAAAAGCAAAGCTGTGCACTGAGTTCCGAGCGAGAAAAGCGCGCGCGCGCGCGCAGCAAAGCGAAGGCATCCAAATCAAAAAAAGCCCATCCTTCCGCGAGGGCCGGTGCACTGGCCCGCGTTATCCGGAAGCCCATCCGCCGCTGCCGCCGCGTGGACGCAGAAAAAACAAGCCAAAAAAGCGCCAAAAAAAAAAAAAAAACAGCCAAAAAGTTTTTTTGCAAAATAGCAAGAAAGCGAGCGAAGCGAGCGAAGGCGCAAGCAAAGCGCGCATCCGCCCTCGTTATCCGAAAGCCCCATCCAGCCTGTATACCCGGGGTTCCAGGTGCCGTGGTCGATGCCGACTCCGCGCGCCGCGCGCGCACGAAAGCGCGCAAAACAAAACGCCAAAAAGGCCAAAACGGGCTGCAAAAAGCAAATTTTTTTGCAGCTTTTGAACGAAGCGAGAAGCGAAGCAAAAGCGCGGAGCAAAAGCAAAGCCGAAGCCTAAAGCAGCCCGGGTTATCCAAAGCCCATCCAGGTTTTGGACATGGGGGTTCGCAGCCGGTGCGAGTCAGCGCATCGCGCGCTTGCGCGCGCAAAGCCGCAAAAAAAAAGCAAAAACAGCAAAAGCAGCCAAAACGGGCAATTTTGGCAAAGAGCGGCATCGAAGCGAGCAGCGAGCGAGCGAAGCGAAAGCGGCAAATGAGCCAGTCCGTAGCCATCAGCCAGCCCTCGTTATCCGGGCCCTTCCAGCCCTGGGCACCCGGGGCCGTGGCAAGCCGCCGCTTGGCGCCAAAAGCGCAGCAAAAAAAAAAAGCAAAAAAACAGGCCAAAATTTTTTTTTTTTTTGCAAGAGCGAGCGAGCGAGCGAAGCGAGCGAGCGGGCGGGGCGGGCGGCAGCACCGCCCCGTTATCCGAAGTCCATCCCCTCTCGTGCACCCTGTTCCACCGATGGGGTGAGATTCCGGCCGCCGCCGTGGCCGCTCGCTCGCCAAACGCCGCGCGCCGCGCGCAAAAAAAACGCGCTAAAAAAGCAAAAGCCAGCATTTTTTTCAAAAGCGCCAAAGCGGCAAGCATTTTTGCGCGCAGCAAAGCGAAGCGAAGCGATTGCAGCGCGAGCAGCAGCGCGCATGGCAGCACTGCCATGGCAATCATGCGAAGCCAGCGCTCAGCCAGCTCTGGCACCTCGCGCTCGCGATCGCGATCAGCAGCTTCCAGCACGCAAAACAGCAGTGCAAATTGGCAGCATGGCCCAAAAAAGCCCGCATGCAACGACGGGCAAGCGATCGAGCTTTTTGCTGAAGCGCGCAAATGAAGCAGCGCAAAAGAGCCAAAGCAGCAAGGGCAAAATTATCCAAAGCCCAAACAAAGCCGTACACCCCAAAGATTTGAAGCGCGCGCAGAAGCGCACGCAAGCGCTAAAAGCCAAAAAAAAAGCAAACGGGCCAGCAGCAGCGCTTGCAGCAGCCAAGCGAAGCAGCGACGAGCGCAGCGAGATGGACAGCAATTACCCGGGTGTGCAGCCTGTGCATCAAGCTTAGCCATGAAGCTGTCAGGGTCACTTCAGCTGCGGTGCAGCCTGTCAAGTGGTTCTCTGCGATGGCACTTGTCAAGCCGCAAGACAAGCGCGAAACGCTGCAATGCTCCAGCAAAAAAAAGCGCACAAACGCAAGCAAAAAAAGCATTTTTTGCGCAAGCGAAGCGAGCGAGCGAGCAGTTATTGCAGAGCATGCAGATCCGCGAAGCAACACGGATCCTGGACCCCATCCTCCGGTGGCTCCAGCTGCAGCCTCAGCCGCGAAGCATCGTCAACATAGCCTTTGCCTCCGCATGGCTGCAACTGGGGTTGGCCGTTGGTCGCGGTAGCAAGCAACGCAACAATGCACGCATCGCACGATGAACGACGCAAAAAATTTGCAAAAACTGCCAAAAGCAGCCATTTCGGGCAAAGCGATTTTCAGCGAGCGGAAAGCAGCTGCAGCAGCAGCAGCGGCAATGCAGCCGCATGGCCATAGCTCCAGCAGCAGCTGCAAGGGCCACGTTCCAAACCTTCGGATCCTGATGGTCAGATGGTCGATCGCGATTCGCCGCCGCGCACAAAAGACGCATCAACTGCATGCTGAAATGCCAAAACGCCAAAAAGCCAGCCAAAAAGCAAAAGCTCAAAAGCGAGCAAAAAATGCAGCTCAATGAAAGCGAGCGCAAAATGAAGAGGCTCAGAAGCGCAGCAGAAGCGCACTCACAGCGGGAGCACATCAGCCAGCTTGCCATGGCCCAAGACTTCCTGCCCGCATGCCTTGATCCGAGCATGCATCCAGGGTCACTGCTGCCTCGATGCCACTGCACTGAAAATGGCCTGCAAGCTGCAAGCTGCAGCCAGAGTCCTAATGCTCATGAGCGCAAAAAGCAAGCAATTGCTTGCAATCAAAAATGATTTCAGCAATCAAAAAATCGCATTTCATGGCTGAGCTCTCAGCGCATGAGGTGAGTTGCAGCTACATGCAGCAATCGATCAAGAGTCAAAACAGCAGCACAAGCTACTCACCGCTTGCAGCATGAGGAAGCTTTTGAAGCCAGCAAGCCGCTGAGTGCATGGTCGTTCAAGCATGCATGCGCAAGCAATTTGGCTTCAAGCTTAGCAGCTGCAGCATCCGACTCTTCGAAGCTAGCAAGGCAGCATGGACAATCAATTCAGCGACTTGCCGCCAATCCACTTCGCAAAGCTTCAAAGTTCAGCCAAAAAAAGCTCAAAAATTCAGCCAAAACGGGCTTCAAAAAGCTTTTTTGCTCTGCTGGAAAGAAGCAAGCTTTGCATGACTGAAGCAAGCCGCTTGCAGCTGGCAATGAAGCCCATGGAGCAGTGGCAGAGCCGAAGCGCTTGAGAAGCAAGCTGCAGCTGCATGCCTTCAAGCGCCTTCTTCGAGGCTCATCCAAACGCTCGCCAACCATCAGCTGACCTCAGGGTTCAATGACTGGCTCGAGATAATCAAGCCGATCATGCGCGCACTCGCAGGCTCAAAGCTCGGATCGATTTCTCTGGCAGCCATCAGCAAGCAAGCTCGCAAGCGCAGCTGAAAAGCTCGCAGCATGCAATGATGCTCCAAAAAAAAACATCGCAAAGCAGCCAGTCAGCAACATCATGGCAAAAAAAGCTGCATGCAAAGAGAGCGATGCTCCGAGTCAGATCCAGAGCATCATGAGAGCGATCCGCTCTGCCTCATCATGAAGTTTTCGATGCAATCGATGACGCAGCGAAGCAAAGATGCTCAATGCTGCATCCGCTAAGCAGCAAGCAAATTGAAAGTTCATCAAAGTGCCAATGTGCATTTCCGTCCGCATTTTAGACTTCATCCTGGAGCAATCAAGATCATGCAAAATTTGCATCCGCATGGCAAAGCAAGAGTCAAGCAATCATTCACTGCAGCTTTCGCTTGATCTGATCGCTGCAAAGCGCTTGACAATGCAAGCGAAAGCAACAGCTTGATTCAGCTCGCTCGCCGCAGCATGCCATTCAAAGCTGCTGCCATGCTCTTCATGCTCCAAGCTCTGCTGCATCCAAATGCCCAGCTTGAACCCTCTCTCAGCTCATCAATTTGATCAAGCTTCAGCTTCGCCAATCCTTCGCATGGCAAAAATGATCCAAACCCAAATTTCAATCAGCTTTTGCCATGAATTCTTCATCGCACAGCCTGCAAGCCAATCATCGAAGATGCAAAAATTCTGGCAAAGCCTCAAAAGCTTGCCAGCCAATCTTTTGATCAAAGCCTTTGAAATTTTGCCAGCTCAAAGCTTGCTCAAGCTCAAGCAAGAGCTTTTCACTGCTCGCCAGCTTCCACATGATCACAACAAATCAAGCATCCAAGAGCAACTGCCAATCAAGCGCATTGCCACATCAATCATGGCTTCATCTGGAACCGCCGATCAAGTCAAGAGCTCAGAATCTCATGGCTGCTGATTATCCGCTGGCTTCCGCTCTTCTTTCAAGGCTGCTGAGCAAAGCTTCCATGCAAGCAGCAGCTCAACAATGCCGCAAGCTCAAGCCAAAGCAAAACATTTCAATGCCACAATTTCCTTCCAAAAAATCGCTGCAAAACTTCGCATTGACTTTGGACTGGCTCTTCAAAACTTTCAATTGCAAGCAGCCACTTCCAATATCAGCCTGGCAGCATTCTCAAAACTCGATCTCTTGGTCTTCCTCGATCAGTTTCCAGAAGTCGATCTGCAGCAGCGCAATGCCAGCTTCGCAGCAAATCGCATGCTTCAAATCACCAAGCCATGGCAAAAGCTCAAATAGCCAAAATCAGCTGCAATGCAAAGCTCATTTCACAGCTCACGAAGCAAGCTGAGAGATCGCCAAGATGCAGCTTTGCAGCTTGCAAAAGCAAGCAGCCAAAGCGCCGCATCATCTTTGCATGCTAGCTTTCCTGATAAGCCAGCTGGGTTAATCGCCTGCAACAAGCTTTGGATGCAGCTTTAAAGATCAAAGGTCATCAAGCTCAAACTTCAGCAAATTTTGCCGAAAGCCATCATTCGCCTCTGCAAGAGCATTGGCCGCAAGCGCTTTTCGCCTTTTGAGAATCTTTTGGCTTGCTTTCAGCGACTCCAAGCTGCGCTGACACTGTCCAGCACAGCATCGCAATTGCAGCAGACTGCCCGATGCAGAAGCTGCATGCTCTCAAGCAATGTTCTTTGCCAGAAGCACTGAGCGCCGCGCTGAGCTGCAGCATCGCAAGACATGCTGCAAGCAATGGCTTCTAGCAAAAAGCCAAAAGCATGCATCGCTGCAGCTTTCAAGCATCAGCCAGCAGTTGCAGCTGCAAGAGCTGAGCAAAGCTCCAAAGCTCCAGCATCTGTTGCAGACTCGCAGGGCAGCAAGCCAAGCTCGCGCTAAAAAGCAGGCAATAGCAGCTCATCAGGCCCGAGAAGCTCAGCAAAAAATCTGCCTTCATTTCATGCTTGCTCCATGCAGCTGCGCCGCGCCAATTTCCAAATCAAGCAAAGCAAAACAAGCTCAAAAAAGCAGAAAACACTCAAAGCGAAGCCACCATCAATGCAAAGCAAGCTGCAGCAAGCTGCAAAGCTTTTCTGAGCAATGCCATGGCAATAGGCGCCGCAAGCAAAGATTTGCTTCAATGCAAAAAGCTCCAGCCAAAGCACCCGGGGGCTCATGTGATTGCCGATCAGATTCGACTTCAAGCTGCAGCAGTCATCGATCACGCAAAAATGGCAACGCAGCCCTTCCATGCCAGCTTCAAATCGGGCTCTCACAGCTTCGCTGCTTGCTGCGCAATTTTGGCAAAAAGCATTTGCAGCAAAAACTCAAATGATGCGCAAGCAAAAGCTTGCAGCAGCTTCAAAATCAGCAAGTCTTCCGAAGCAGCTGGCAGCAATGCAGCCCGCTGCTGGCAAGCCAGAGTGCGATCCACGGCAGCAGCTTTCAAGCAGCAATGCAAGATGCAAGTTCAGTTTTGCTAAAGGCAAGCTCCAAACAGCCAAATGGCATGGCCTGCAGCTGGTGCCGAAAGCCGAGAGCGCCAAGCATCATGCAAAGCTGGCAAAGTGATCAAATTTGCAAAGCAAAAACAAAACTGGCCAAGCCATGCTTCGGGGCAGCAAAGTGCAAAAGGCAGCTCAGCAAATGAGCGAAGCTGACTGGAGCACCGACGCTAAGCAAGCTGCAACTGCAAAGAGCATTGTCATCGCATTAGCCGCAAACGGTCAAGCATGCCAGAAGCAGCATGAAGCGAAGGCAGCATCAAATCAGCAAAGCGCAGCTGCCAGCTCAAGCTGGCATCAAAGCCATTCAGCCGCGAGAACCCATTCCATGGTCCCTCAGCCAAGGCTGGCCGAAAGCACGCGAAAACGCGAAGCCCAAATTGCAGCAGCAAGCTCAAGCTTGGCAAAAAGCATTTTTGAAGCGGATCGGAAAGCTGCAGCGAGCAAGCAATGCACACTGAATGATCATTCAAAAGCAAGCTCCTGCAACAAGCGGTTCTGCCATCATTTTCAAGATCGCCGACAGTCCAGCCCTGAGCGCCGCAGTTTCGCATACAAGGCAAAGATGGCTCGCATGAAAAAGCTGCGCTTCATCTCGAAGCTGCAAAACAGCCACCATCAGAAGCAAAATTTTCAGCGCTCAAACGCGCAAAATGAGGATCGCATTGGCGAAAGCGATTTTTCCGCGCGGCAGCGAAGGAGCGGAAGCAGCACTGCTTCAGCATCCGAATCCCACTCTCTATCTTCCAGTCCTTGTCAGTTCAGCTCGTTGCCCAATTTGACCTTGGTCGCTTTCAGCGGCTTCGCAGCAGCAAGCCGGTCAAGTTTGCCAAGCACGGCTGCAGCGCCACATTTCGCTCAAAGAGCGAGCAAAGCAGATTGCAAAACGCGCAAGCGGGCGCATTTAAGCTCACAGCAGCGCAGCGACGAAGCAAGATCTTCCGATGGTTGAAGCGAATTGACGGCCGGCAGCAGCCTTGCCCATGCCAGAATCCCCATCCAGCCTTGGCACCCGGGGTTCACAATCAAGCCAAGAAGCGACAAAGCTCCGCGCCGCAAAAGCCGCAAGGAAAGCAGCATCCAAAATGCATTTTCAACACGGGCAAAAATGCAGGCATTTTTGATCAGCAAGAACAGAAAGCAAGCGGCAGCTGAAAGTGCTTGGCGCAAACCTCCTCGTTATCCGAAGGTGATCCAGCAAAAGGACAGGAGCTCAGGGATCGCCGATGCTTCGCTGTTGCCGCGCGAAGCCGCAAAAGCCAGCCAGCTGGCAGCGCAAAACATTGCAAAACTTGCCATTTTTTTTCAAAGCGCCAAAAAAGCAAAAATTTTGGCCATTAGCAAAGCGAGCGCAATTTGCACCAGCTGAAAGCAAGTTCAGCAAGCCGGCAAATGCTCAGCAAAGCCTTTATAGCCCGAAGCCAGCATCCTTTGGGCCCATGCGCTTTCTGCAAGAACGCCAGCATCAGCCTTGCAAAAAGCCGCATGCATGGCAAATGCCAAAAGCATCGCCTGCAAAAGGCATTTTTTGACAATGCTTTTGCAAGCAGCCGATGGCATTCAGCGACTCAAGCCAGGCAGCTGCCAAAGCAGCTGCGGTGGCAATCGGATTCAGCATCAAGCAAATCAAAAAGCCAGTCCTGAATCCAAGCCTGGAATGCTTGCAAGCGCTTCTATGAAGCCAGCAAGTGCAGCCTGATCAATCAAAGCAAGCAGCCAAATCATGTGGTGCAAAGCAATGCATCGCAAAAAAGCAAAAACGCAAAAACAGCATGCAGCTTTTTTGCAAAACGCTTTTTTTTGCGAAGCATAGCGAGCGAGCGAAGCGAGCGCAAAGCGAGCAGCGCGTCAGCGCTGCCCTTAAAGCCTCATCCAGCGCAAATGCTGTTCTTGCCGGGGCTTTTGGACGTCACGCCGCGTTTCGCCGCTTTGCCGCTTGGCGTTCGACTTTCACAGCAAAAGCAGCCAGCTCGCAAATGCAAAGCTAACGAATCATTGCAACGAGTTGAAAAAGCTTTGCATTTGAGGTTGACAAAGCTTGCATGCTGCAAAGCCGTGAGCTCAAAAAATCAGCTCAGCAGCTTGCAGCTCTGAGCGAAGGCTGATGGCAAGCAGCTCCAAGCAGATGAGCTTGCAATGCAAGTCAAAGCCTCGCCATCGCATCCGAAGCGATCAAAAAAAGCTTGCGCCAAAGTCAAAAGCTGCATCTGCAAAGCTTTGCAAAAGCAAAAGATTTAAGACTTGGTAACTCAAGCTTTGCCGCATGCAGCGCAAAGCAGCTGCAAAGCTCATCAAGTTCCGGCTGCAGCAAGCAGCATTCCTCAGCAATGCCAGCGCATGCAAGCGATCAAAATCAGAATTTGCAGCTCAGTGCAGGGTTCCAGCGCCTGCAACATCATGCTTCCCAGCGCTGCAAAAAGCCAAAGCCAAAATTTCGATCAGCCAGCCCTGCTGCATGCTCTTGCGCTTTGGCATGAAAGCAAAGCTGAAGACATGCACTGCAAAGGGCCTGCAATGAATCCAAGATCGCATTTGCCAGCAGCAACATGCAAGCAAGCTTGCAAAGACATGAGCATCAAACTTCGCCACAGCCTTTTTTTCGAGCGTTCAGCGACGAAGCATGCGCTGCAGCTCATGTTTCGAAGCTCCGCAAAGCTCAGATGCATCCAAAAAGCAATTCAGCATTTGCATCTGCATCGCTCGCTGCTCAGAGCAATGCAATCCGCAAGCTCGCATCAGCTGCCTTGCCAAATTCAAGCCAAAGTGGCTTCTGGCAATGCTGATCAATGCCATGGAGCAAGTTGCAGATCCAAGCTGACTGAAGCTCAAATGCGCTTCATGCAAGCTGGCAAAGCTTCAAGCATCAAATCGCCCTTGCTTTCCGAAGCATCCAGCTCTCGCAGCTTTTCGAGTTCCCTGAGCGCTTCTTCAAATTCTGCATCATGTCTTCCACCGTTTCAGCTTCAGCAGCAGCTCGCGCAAAATCAGCAAAGCTGCGATCAATGCAGGTTTCTCTGCACCTCAGCTTCAAAAATGCTCAAGCTCGCAAAAGCTGCAAATCAAGCTTGCGCAAAGCTTTTCTTGCTTCATGCATCAAGAAGCAAAAACAGTCGAAGAGCGCTGCACATTTCGCAGATGCATCATCGCTTGCATCAGCATTGCGCTAGTCCAGATTCTCAGCAAGCAAGCAAACCTGCAAGCTTAAAAACAAGCTCGGGCTTTGTTCCATTGCACCCGATTGCATTTTCATTGAGGCGCAGCAATCAGCTTGAAGAAGCTGACGGACTCACATGCAAGAAGCCTTGAAAACTGGATGCACTTCGCTCCAGCAGCTGATGGCAGCTGAGCAGCTTCATTTCATGAATTTCTTGCATGCCTGGCTTCGCTTCTGAATCACTTGCTTCGATGATTCATGCAAAAGCTCGCTGGCAAATCTTTGATCATCATCCAAGTCAAAGTTCCATTTGCGCAATTTGAGCGATTCGAAGCCTAGCTTTCTGGCATCGATGAATCTTGCTAAGCCAAGCTTCAGCTCTCAAGCTTCTGCTGCTCATCTTGCGTCAGCTTTTCCTGATTTCATGTGCAGCTTCACATCTTGCAAGTGAGCTTTGATTCCAGCGATGCCCACAGCATTGACAAGTCAAGCGCATGCTTTCAGCGGCAGCTCCAGCTCCTTCTTCAATTGAAGCAGCAGCCATTGTTCCACTCCAACCATTTGGCTTGCACTTGATCACTCTGTCAGTTCATCAGAGCCGATCATGGCATCAAGCTATCGAAATCCAAAGCATGGCATCATGGAATGGCCAAGCTCAATCTTTGCAAGCAGCTGCAGCAAACTTCAAGAATCATCGATCCAGCAAATTCCAAGCTCAGAGCATGATCTGCAAAGCTCGCTCATCCTCAGCAGTCAGCCAGACTTGCAGCTGGCTCAATGTCAGCAAGCAGCTTTGGCAAAAACATCCGTGAATCTTCTCAGCATCCAGCCATCATCGCCTTCAAGCATTGGGCTGCATCAGCTCTGGCAGCTTGCTTGCATTTCTTCAAGCTCAAGCTTATGCTGCAATCAGCTCTGCTCTGGTCAATGCAGCCATGCTTGCTTCAGCTGGTGCCACCATTTCTGAAGCCAGCTCACTTCCGAAACTCATCATCATCAGTTGCAAATGCTTAAGCACACTGCATGAAACAAATCCTGCAGCTTCCAAGTCATTCTCAGATGCAGCGCGCTTTTGCCAAGCTTCAAAAGCTTGGCCTGCTCTCAGAGCGCAATGCATCTGATCAAGCAAGCAGCATCCCTAGCTTCTTGCAAACGCACTGAAGTCGCAGAATGCAGTGGCAAGTCGGCTTAAGCACCGAGTCACGAGTCAAGCTTTCTCCAAGCTGCAGCCACTGCAATCCTTGGTTTCAAGCTTGATGCCGAACTTTGCCAGCTTGCAATTTCACTTGGCACTTCAGCAATCATCAGCTCAATCTTGAATTCAAGCAGCATTGCTGCTCTCCTCTGAAAGCCTTGGACACTCAACCTGCGCTGAGATCCATGGCCAAATCACAAGCGCCTTACGATGAGCAAGCAGCCAGCAAGCAAAGCAATCTGCGCCAGCTTCGCATCCTCGCAAGCTGCCAGATCTGCTCGACTTGCCTGCAAGTCGCAAAGTTGCTTGACTCTCAATTCGCAAAGCAGCATTCAGCACAGAGTGAATCAAGCATGCATGAGACTCATCACTGACAAGCATTTCAACTTTCCAGCAAACAGGCAAACTTGCAGCTCAATCAAATCAGCAATGGCTCCATGGCACTTCATCTGCAAAGCTTCTAGCTTGTGCTCCATGCTCCTGTCTTCCTGCAGGGTGCTGCCATGCTTGCGAGACTGAAGAAGAAAATTTGCGCAAAAAATCGCAGCTGGCAAAGCCAAACAGCAAAAAAGCTGCAATGACTGGCAAAAAATGCTTCAAATTGCATCGAAGCTCAATTTGATCAGCATTGCTTTGCAAAGTGCTGCAAACGGCATCAGGCAGCAGCAAGCCGCAGAGCCCAAGCAGATCCATCTGGCACCATGCTGCAATCATCGAGCTCATTCAAGCTGCACTTTGCGCTGATCAAGCTCCCATGCCTCAGCAAATCAGCTCTGCCTGAAGCTCTCAAAGCTCCCATCAAAGATCAGCTTCTCAGCAATGCAAAGGTTATGCGCTTGCTGCTGCCCTTGGAGCAGATTCAAATTTTCAAAAAGCGCATTCATGTTCTGCAAGCTGCAGCTCGATCCATGCTTCGGATTTCCTTCAAGCTGATCAAGATTTGCAAGCCAATGGCAAAGCGCATGAGCTCTCATTCGAAGAAGCAGTGCAATTCCATTTGAAGCAAAAATTCAGCATCAAGATCGCGCAGTGCTTGCACCGCTCCAATCCTGACAATGCTTGCCCTTTCCTTTCTCCGCTGCTTCTGCAGCTGAGCTGAATGCTCAATCGCTGCGCAGCTCGGGCGATGCTGCTCGCTTTCTCGCTGTTTCTTCAAACCTCAGCAAGCCATGCACACCCATGCAAACTTGCTTTTGCATCAAAAAGCAAGCTTTTTAGCTTCAAAAGCTTCCGAGCAGCTGCAAGCCAGCTTGCAGCATCAAAAGGAAGCAGCATGCACGCAAAATCCAGCGCAACTTGGGCAAGCAGATTTTTGCATTCAAGGCCAGCAGCCCCATCAGTGCACTCAGTCAAGCATCCATGTTGCCACTTGCCTTCAAAGCATGATGATGGTTCCCCTTGACTCCATCAAGCAAGTTGCCATCTTGCGCTTCAAGTGGTCACGCAACGCTGATGCAATGCGCAAACAATCAAGGCAAAACGCAAATTGCCCAAAAAAAGCAAAAGAACAGCGCGAAGCAAAGCTTTTTCGAGCAAGCGCGCGGAGCAGCAGCGCAATCGCAGCAGCACAATCAATCAAGCCATCCCCAGCCCTCGCCCTGCAAACATCTCCTGGTCTTCTGTGGCCACCCGATGTGATGGCCGCTTGATGCGCGATGACGTCGCACTGCTCGCGCGCAAAGACTTCGCACAAAATCAAAAGCCAAAAAAAGCCGCAAAAAAAATGACGCAAATCCGCGATTTTCGCGAAGCAAGCGACGAGCAGAAGAGCCTGATTGGCAGCGAATGGCAGCGCAAGCTTGGCTGCCTCTCGCAGCCTGCAGCATCGCATCCAGAAGCTTTCCCCATCATTTGCCCTGGGAAGTGCATGCGCCTGCGCATGCTGCTGCTCGCTGACAGCATGAGCTGGTCACGATGCCGCGCGCGACGCATGGCGCTGCCGCAAAAAAAAGCTGAAAAAAAAAAAGCCAAAAAAGCGCCAAAACGCCAAAAAAGCACGACGCAAGCGACGAAGCGAAAAGGAAAGAGCAGCAGCAAGCGAGCGGCACGCGGCAGCACCGCTATCCCAAATTCATCCAGCCCCGTAGCTACCCGGGGGGGTTCGAGTGGATGGTGACGATGGATGGTTCGCTTCGCGCCGTGATGCGCAAAGCGTCACCGCAAAGACGCAAAAAGCCAAAATTTGCCCAAAAATGGCAAAAAAGCAAAAAAAAAAGCAAGCAACCATTGAAGCGAGCGCGAGCGAGCGAAGCAAGCAGAAGCACAGAGCAGCAGCAAGAGCAGCAGCTCCTAGAATCCTATCATAAGCCCAATCCAATCAGCAAACTGCTGTTCCATGGGGGCTGTCCAGGTGATGCCAGCTCGATGGTCGAGCCGTGGGCACGCGCGCAGATGCGCAGCCGCAGCAAGCAATCGCGCAGCCCAAAACGGGCCAAACAAACCAAAAACAAATTTTTGCGCGAAGCGAAGCGCGAGCGATAGCGCAATTTGCTTGGCTCTGCAGCGCAGCGAGCGCGAGCAAAAGCGCTCAACTCAGCTTTGCCCTGCCATCCCCAGGAAGCTCCAGTGAAGCGCGATCCAGCCCCGGGGTCAGCGCCTGGCCGCAGCGCCGCCACGCGCATCCAAATATGCCAGCGCCATCGCAGCCGACAGCCAAGCACTGCAAAAAGCAATGCAAAAGCAAAAAACAGCAAAAAGAGCAAAAATGAAGCGAAGCGAGCGAAAGAAGCAGCGAAAAAGCAGCAAAGATCCGAAGCCCATCCATCCCTCCCAAAACCCGGGCCCTGTTACCCGGGGTTCTGGGTCCAGTGGATGGCCGAGATGGCCGCCGACGCGGTCAAGACGCGCCGCAAAAGCCAAAAACAGCCGCAAAACAGCCCAAACGGGCAAAACATTTTTCAAAAAATTTTGCCAAAGCGCGGATGCCAAAGCGCAGTTATTTGAGCAGCGTGAGCGCTGCAGCGAAGCCAGCCAAGCGAGC
>JAIWVJ010000078.1:25000-36299 GCA_024322285.1 Musa beccarii
ACTACTACACTGACGACGACGCGCGCCCGATTCTCAAGCCGGCCTGATCCGTTCGTTCGCCGTTACTAAGGGAATCCTCGTAAGTTTTTTTCTCTATTTATTTATATTTATATGCTTAACTCCGGTAGCCCCCCACCGGTCTGGGGTCGCATCGGCATCGACGCGCGCCACGGCTTGGGTCCTCAAGGCCTCGTCCCGGTCCCGAAGGCACGACGGCACGCTCGCGCAAGGCATCCACCACGCCGCCGGTTCGACAACCAACGACGACCCGCTTCGACCAACCGCACCTTCCGACACGGGGCCATCCTCCGATTCGCCGAATGGGGTACCGACGGCGCCGAAATCGCGGACGCCCAGCAGCGCGTCTCTTGGCCGGATGGCCTCGGCGCAACTTGCGCTCAAAGACTCGATGGTTCACGGATTCTGCATTCACACCAGGTATCGATTTCGCCACGCTTCTTCATCGATGCGAGCCGAGATATCCGCTGTCGAGAGTCGCCCAATGGGGTCACGCCGGAATGGGGCCTCCCCGCACATGACGACAGGCCCCTCCAACTCCGATGCTTGTGTTCCTTGGCGCCGCGCCGGGTTGGTAGTTCATCCCCGCCCTCCCACCCCGAGGGCGGGCCGACATTGGGGGGCGCCGCCGACAAGCCCGACGAGCGAGCATTCGCTGACGATTCGCGGTCATCCTCATCAATGGGTCTCGATAATGATCCTTCCGCAGGTTCACCTACGGAAACCTTGTTACGACTTCTCCTTCCTCTAAATGATAAGGTTCAGTGACTTTCGCGACGCGCGGCGGCGAACCGCCTCGCCGCTCGATCCAACACTTCACCGACCATTCAATCGGTAGGAGCGACGGGCGGTGTGTACAAAGGGCGTGGACGTAGTCAACGCGAGCCGATGACTCGCGCTACTAGGAATTCCTCGTTGAAGACCAACAATTGCAATGATCTATCCCCATCACGATGAAATTTTCAAAGATTACCCGGCCCCGCCCAAGGCCAAGGCTATAGACTCGCTGAATACTCGCATACAGCAGGCGCGCTGCGGCGCCCGTAACATCTAAGGGCATCACTGCACTGTTATTGCCTCAAACTTCCGTGGCCTAAACGGCCATAGTCCTCTAAGAAGCCTGGCGTCGCGAGGGATGCCTCCGCGTAGCTAGTTAGCTAGCAGCCGAGGTCTCGCTCGCTATCGGAATTAACTGCACAAATCGCTCCACCAACTAAGAACGGCCATGCACCACCACCCATAGAATCAAGAAAGAGCTCTCACCATCAATCCTTGCTATGTCCGACCGACCGTAAGTTTCCCCTGTTGAGTCAAATTAAGCCGCAGGCTCCACTCCTGGTGGTGCCCTTCCGCCAATTCCTTTAAGTTTCACCATGCGACCATACTCCCCCGAACCCAAAGACTTTGATTTTTCATAAGGTGCCGGGCGGAGTCCTAAGAGCAACATCCGCCGATCCCTGGTCGGCATCGCTTATGGTTGAGACTAGGACGGATCCGATCGCCTTCGAGCCCCCAACTTTCGCTCTTGATTAATGAAAACATCCTGGCAAATGCTTTCGCAGCAGTGGTTCGCCTTTCATAAATCCAAGAATTTCACCGACTATGAAATACGAATGCCCCCCCGATCGCCCCTCTTAATCATTACTCCGATCCCGAAGGCCAACACAATAGGACCGAATCCCGTGATGTTATCCCATGCTAATGTATCCAGAGCGTGGGCTTGCTTTGAGCACTCTAATTTCTTCAAAGTAACGCGAGCCGAGGCACGACCCGCCGTTAAGGCCAGGCACGATCGCCGATGGGATGGGATGGGACGACCGTGCACACCGCGAGGCGGACCGACCGACCCGTCCCAAAGTCCAACTACGAGCTTTTTAACTGCAACAACTTAAATATACGCTATTGAGCTGGAATTACCGCGTCGCCGGCACCGCACTTGCCCTCCAAGGATCCTCGTTAAGGGATTTAGATTGTACTATTCCAATTACTGCACTCAAGAGCCCGGTATTGTTATTTATTGTCACTACCTCCCCGTGTCAGGATTGGGTAATTTGCGCTACCGCTGCCTTCCTTGATGTGGTAGCCGCCGTGCTCCTCTCCGAATCGAACCCTAATTCTCCGTCACCCGTCACCACCATGGTAGGCCCCTATCCTACCATCGAAAGTTGATAGGGCAGAAATTTGAATGATGCGCCGCCGCACGAGGGCCGCGGCGATCCGCCGAGTTATCATGAATCATCGAGCGAGCGACGCAAAGCCCGCCGCCTTTTTATCTAATAAATGCATCCTTCCGGAAGTCGGGTTTGTTGCACGATTAGCTCTAGAATTACTACGGTTATCCGAGTAGCACGTACTCATCAAACAAACTATAATCGATTTAATGAGCCATTCGCAGCTTCACAATCAAATAGTTCATACTTACACATGCATGGCTTAATCTTTGAGCAAGCATATGACTACCGGCAGATCAACCAGGTAGCACGCCCTCCATGACGCCAAGCCCAACATGCCCACCAAGCACCACAAAGGAAAGGTGGGCAACGATGGGACGGCCATCATCCATCGAAGGGCTTACAAAGCAAGCCAACCGATCGTGGTGCCATGAGTCAAAAGACCCTTGGGACATTCTTATCCATCGTGATCGAAGAGCACTCACATGAACACAGGAGCCAATCGAGACGAGGGGTCTAAGCCAAGCCATCGCTCGAGGACACACAAGGTGCACGGACATCGGCACTCCTCATCCGTGATAACACATGAGAAGTGGATAGGCATGTTAAACAAAGCCAATTTCCCAAGGAACTAGGTAGATGGTACAGGCAACACACACAACTCCATTCGAGCAGAGTACAATTGAAGGGACTTGAAGCATCGATGGTCAGCTGCACAATAGCAGGGAGCCCACCACGGCATACAAATCACCACCACATGCCGACACGATCACCCATCGACAGCCTATCGCCAACCACGAGTCAAAGAGACTCAAGGAGAGAGAGAGAGAAGAAGAAGGAGAGGAAGCAGGTGGCTGCAGCTAGGAGCAGCACCTCTGTTTCCCAGAGGAGGAAATAGAGGAGAATAGTTGTGGTAGCAGAAAAGGAGGAGAAAGAAGAGGAAGAGAGAAGAGAGAAAAAGAGAAGAAGAGAGAAGAGGAAGAAGGCTGAGCTGCTGGCTAGGGCAGCACAGCACCTCTGCAGAGGAAATAGAGCTGAGTGGTAGAGGAAGAAAGGAGAAAAAGAAAAAGAAAAAGGAGAAGAAGAAAGAAGAAGCTGAGAGAGAGAGAAGGAAGAAGAAGAGAAGAGAGGGAAGAAGAAGAGGAAGGGCTGCTGGCTGCGCATTGTGGCATTGCAGCTGGGAAAGAAGAAGAGGAAGAAGAAGAAGAAGAGAGGGAAGAGGGCTGCGGCTGTGGCTGTGGTGTGGCAGCTACGGCTGGGATTGCTGCACCCTGTTTCCTGCATGAGGAAAACAGAGAGGTGCTGTGCTGTGGAGAAGAGGGGAAAGAGGGCTGGGCTGTGGCTGTGGCTGCAAGTGCAGCTGCAGCTGGGAAAGAAGAAGAAAAAAGAAGAAGAAAAGAAAGAGGAGAGGAAGGAGAAGGGGGAAGAAGAGGAGATCGTGGCTGCAGCTGTGGCAGCAGCGGCCGGAGGAAGAAGTGGCTATGGCTGAGAGAGAAGGAGCATAGCAAAGCAGTGGAAGTGGCTGGGCTGGGACTGCAGCTGCGGCTGTGACTACGGCAGCTGTGGTTGAGAAAAAAGAGGAAGGGAAAGCAGATGACTGCACCCTCCTACGTTCTGCATGAGATGCAGCTGAGGAAGAAAGAAGATACGTAAACAATATGGCATAGGGAGAGGAGATTGAGGAAAGGTAGAAGGATTTGGGCTTATAATTTCGTTGGATCAGAATATTTGAAAGGCAAGTGTTCCACTCCTTTCTACTGCAATCCTAATCTTTGCTTTTTCCTTGAATATGAGAAATTTGAACTGTTCTAGCCTTGAAATCTGATATCTTTATTGTTTGGAATGTAATTGCTTGAATCTGGAAAATTATCAAAATTCTGACCCTTCTACTTTGTTTCAGCTATAAATCCCTGTACAGATTTCCAATTTAGGCAAAGCTTATTTGATCTGAATATAGACTTGTAGACCTTTCTTTGGACAGCTTATTTGTATGATTTGGAGTAAATTTGCCTATCCAAACATTAAATTGAATCAACTCTATGGAATCTGTAAAATAGAGACTATAAGTTCTGACCTTTTGATACTAAACTGCCTATAAGTCTCTATTGGAAATTCTGATTTATGTGAAACTTACTTTGTTGGAAACTAGACTTATTGATCTTTCTTTTGATACCTAGATTGAAAAGTTTGGAGTTCAAATGACTGCCCAGAATTCTGTTGAATTCGATCTTATCATTTCTGAAAACAGAGATTTCGTTTCCATTTCTGAAAACAGAGATTTCGTTTCTTGACTCATGGTTACCGAATTCATTTGTAACTCTTTGGTTGAAACTCCTATTTGCATGAAACTTATTTTATCTGAAAGTAGACTACTTCAGCTTTCTAATGACATCCTTCTTGAGTGATTTGGAGCATAATTGATTATCTGAACAATTCATGAAATGTGGCTCTCAGATTCTGCCAATAATTGAGCTTTGGTTGATTCTACCTATTCTTGTTTATTCCTTTGGAAAATTGATTTCGATTATAATCCTTTCTTTGACTGAGCTTGATATTAATGCTTTGAATCCTTGTATGCTCTTGTTTTTACTTCCTTTCAAATTTGAATGCAATTGTAAAAGATTATGTTTGCATCGTATTGACTCATAAAGGCATATGTACGTTTTATTGATCCGCATGTGCTTCCGATGTGCTCCTTTTATTGCTCACCTGTCCTTTTGTGTCTGTGGGATATGTGAACCTTTGCTAGAAGTGGGATTATTTGGACCTTTGCCCGCGATGCTCTGATTTCTGTTTGGGTCCATACTCTGAATGGACCATATTCTGTTTGAGATCCCACTGCCGCCCTCTGTGCTTTTGATATTATACCACTCAGTCACATGATTTTGCCTATTCATGTTTCATCTGTCTATTCATGTTTCATTTCTTTGGAAATTGAATCTAGCTAGAATTCTTTCTTTGATTGAGCTTTATATTATTGCTTCAAATCCTTGAATACTCTTGCATTTATTTTCCTTTCAAATCTAACTGAATTTGTGAAAGATTATGTTTGTATCGTATTGTTCCATAAAGGCGCATGTACGTTTCATTGTTCCGCATGTGCTTCCGATATGTGCCAGTTTATTGTTCACACCTGTCCTTTTGTACTCTGGTGTCTTGTGGGATATTGTGAACCTTTGCCAGAAATGGTAAAGGGAGTTATGCATAGAGCCTGCGATTGCTCTGCCGGCCCCAATGACTTCACTCAGACGTGGGTGGTTTGAGCTCCCAGACGTGGGAGACTATTGTTTGGTGATCATCCAGAAATGGATGATTCACGTTATGTATGTGATCCCACTGCACCCTTTGTGTTTTTGATATGATATCCAAAGCATTGTTTGTGTTTATATGTGCGCTTTGGATGATAAGAAAATGAATGACCAGATATGACATTTGAACTTCTGTTACTTGTTTGTTATTCTGATATGTTCTGAGAGATCTCCTGTGCACTATTGATATGCTCTGAAACCATTCATATGTCATTTGATATGTTCCGAAATGTTCTCTCTGCCCTTGATATGCTCCGAATCAGTTCATACGTTATTGATATATTCCGAAATGTTTCATATGTTGTTGATATGCCCCGAAACATTTCATGCATCATTGATATGCTCTGAAATATCCTGTGCACCATTGATATGCTCCGTAATGTCCTATATGTCATTTGATACGCTCCGAAATACTGTTTACATCATCTGATATGTTCCAATTACTCTCTGCTCCATTTGTTATGAATCAAATATGTTTTAAATGAAATGACATCTGCGATTTGTATCTAATGAGCTGATACCTATGAATTCTAGTGTTTCTGCCTTGTATTTTGATACCAAGCTTGTTTGAAACTATCATTCCTTGTTCTGGATATGTTTTCCCACACTTCGAGCTTTGTAGCTCACTCCGTTGTTATATAACTCTTTTTCAGGTTAGCTTGTGACTCGCTAAATGTTAGAATTGGGCTGAGACAGTGAAAAGCTATTCAGATTGTGGCAAGACTTTGTGGGTTGTGATGTTATTGTTGTATAAGTATGTTTTGTATGTAATGAAATGTTATCGATGAATCTGAATTGATGTATTATGTAAAAGCTTTTAAAGACCTCGTATGGTTGGAATTTTGGAATGTTAAGTTCAGGGTATGATGATATGAATTTATGGTAAATGGTTGGAGTTTTGATTGTGTACATTCTTATGCTTGTGAAATTATAAGTGAGGTCGATATTTTGTTGAGTTGGTTTGGGTCCTTATAAAGGTTCGTGTGATGTGATATATGATTATAACTGCACAGGTGTTATGTATATGAATGATATTTGAATGTTTCTCTGTATTCTCAAATAATTGTTTGGATCCTGGGATTTGATCGTGATAAATTTTAATGTTATGGATTTTTAAGACAGGGTCACACCTCTTGAATACGATAATTCGGGGGGCGTGACAGAGGTGGTATCAGAGCATGATTTGAGGATCACAGAGATATTGATATGTTTGTTATGAAAATATATTGAGGTTTAGTAAATTATATTGAGATTGATGAAATTTTTCTTTGATGTCTTTAAGATTCTAAGATGCTAAGGACATCTGGTCCTTTTGCATCATCTTCTTTTGAGTAATTGAGTAGGATGAAAGAGTTGATTGGGGATATCAAATTAGAATAGACTGGGAACGAAATAATTTAAGGAGCTTAGTCTTTTTGTTTCTGTGGTGAACCTGATCTATTGGTGGTAGAATAATGTTTGATACTAATGGAGAAAATATTTGATGTCTTGAATTGTTTGGATGAATCAGAAAAATTTCTTTTGTCACCTTTATGTTTAAAGGAGAGATTGAGCACTGGTGGAAAATAATAAAAAGAATTTTTGGAGATCAGGAGCCGGAATAGCCAGGACCAGTTTATCAACTAAAAAGAATAGAGGAAATGAATCAGAATGTGATAATAAGAGGGTCAATACATCTAGATTTGGAAAGGGAAGGCACTACAGAGGACTTAATCGCAAAATGTGGTTTAAATCATGGAATAAGTTTATGTTTTCGAGTGACTAGAGTCTGTTAGCTTGTGGGAAGTTGAATTATGAATCAAAAGATTGCATTTTGAACAAGAAGAAGAAAGAACCATTGTCTCTCAGATCATCAGCTCATGCTAGAGTGCATGCTAGTCCTGAACATGATTTTAAAGCTTCTAAATCAATGGTCGAAGGCATTATTCATATTTTTATAGAATGCCAAAATTTTGTTTGACCACGGTTCCAATCTCTATTCTGCTTTGTAATATTTTGTTTATCACTTGGACATTAAACCTAGACCACTAGATCATATGCTATATGTAACTACGATTGTTAGGGATCCATGGACAATAAACCTGATCTAGTCATCTCGTCTGATTTCTATTAGAGAATATGAACTTCTTACTGATTTGATTCTCCTAGATATTTGAAGTTTTGATATTATATTGGCATGTATTAATTATCTTCTTATCATGCCAAAATAGATTGTTATACAAAAGGATCGCTTTTTGTATATGAGATCAGCTCATCTTTTATTTGAGAGTATTAAGCATGATTTACCTCTTTGTTTGATATCAACTTTAGCTCCTCGTTTTATGCAGAAGGATTATTTTTGCTGTCTTGAATGTGTAAAGGAGCAAATCAGATCAAGAAACTAATTTAGATGAAATTTTGGTAGTTAGAGAGTTCCTTGGTGTATTCCAAGATGATTTGCTCGGATTACCTCCAGATCAAGAGAATGAATATGCTTTTGATTTGGTCCTTGAGACAATCCTCTTTATCTAAGCCTCCATATAGAATGGCACAACTTGAGTCAGTGGAAATAAAGAAGCAACTACAATGACTGTTAGAATAGGGGTTTTTATTTGACGAGTGTTTTACCATGAGATACTCCGGTGTTATTAGTTAAGGAGAAGGAATGAAACATTGAGGTTTTGTATTTATTATAGACAATTAAATCAGGTAGGAAAAAAAAAGGAACAGGTATCCTTTACCCGGAATTGATGACTTGTTTGGAAAATTGTAAGGTGTATAAGTATTTTCCAAGATTGATCTGAGATTGGGTCACTATCAATTAAAGATCAAGACGGAGGATAATGATGAGATACACATTTAGTATACTTGAGGAATAAAGTAGAAAAAGAGATTGAAGTCAAATTTTTAAATTTCAGATGATGGCATGTTGAGATTTGAGGATAGAGTATGCATAAAAAAAAAAATATTCCTCTAGTCAAAGTGATTTGAAAGTATTATTCTATTGATGTAACTATTTGGGAGCTAGATGAGGAACTTAAGAAAATTTATCTTCATCTTTTCATTGATTGAGATATGATCAATTTAGAGGACTAAATTTTCTTTTAAGGGGGGGAGAGTGTAACATCCCTCGTTTCTAAATTTTCGTATAAGAGTTTAATATCAAAGTTATTATCCATTTTAAATTCTGTAGATAAGCCCAAACGATATTGAAAAACCTATTTATATGATGTGAGGATCTATTTGTAAATATTAAAATTTCAGGGATAAAACTATTAACTTGCATTAAAAAAAAAAAGAAGAAAGGAAAAATAGCGATGGTTATCCCACCGCCTCTTTCCTCGTGCAAACCTCTGTTCCTTGCATGAGGAAAACAGAGGAGGTGAGTCGAAGGGGAGAAGGGGAGGAAAAGGAAAGAGAAGAAGAAAGAGAGAAGAGGAGAGGGGGTTGTGCTGTGGAGAAGAAGGGAAAAGGAAGAGAAGAAGAGGAAGAAGAGAGGAAGAAGAAGATGGAGGAGCTGGCACTGTGGTCAGAGGTGTGGCACCATGGCATTGGGTTCAGTTGCACCCTGTTTCCTGCATGAGGAAACAGATGTCAAAGGTCGGTGGAAGAGAAGGGAAAAAGAGGAAGAAAAGAAGAAGAAGAGAGAGAGAAGAAGAAGAGAAGAGAAGAAGGAGAGGAAGAAGAGAGGAAGGAGGTGTTGCAGCTAGGGGCAGCAGCACACCTCTGCTTTCCCGCAGGAGGAAATAGAGGAGAATAGTTGTGGTAGCAGGAGGAGAAAGGAAGAAGAGGAGAAGAAGAGGAAAAAGGAGAAGAGAGGAAAGAGGAAGAAGGCTGCAGCTTGGGCTGCAGTTAGGAGAGAAGAAAAGAAGGAGAGAAGAAGAGAAAAAGTGGGAGAAGAGAGGGAAGAAGAAGAGGAAGGAAAGAGGGCTGCGGCTGTGGCTGCGATTGTGGCAGTTGCAGCTGGGAAAGAAGAAGAGGGAAGAAGAAGAAGAAGAGAGGGAAGAAGAAGAGGAAGGAAAGAGGGCTGCGGCTGTGGCTGTGGTGTGGCAGCTACGGCTGGGATTGCTGCACCCCTGTTTCCTGCATGAGGAAAACAGAGGAGGTGCTGTGCTGTGGAGAAGAGGGGAAAGAGGGCTGCGGCTGTGGCTGCGGCTGTGGCAGCTGCAGCTGCAGCTGGGAAAGAAGAAGAAAAAGAAGAAGAAAAGAAAGAGGAGAGGAAGGAGAACGGGGGAAGAAGAGGAGACTGTGGCTGCAGCTGTGGCAGCTGCGGCCGGAGAGGAAGAAGTGGCTATGGCTGAGAGAGAAGGAGCAGAAATAGCACAGTGGAAGTGGCTGTGGCTGGGACTGCAGCTGCGGCTGTGACTACGGCAGCTGTGGTTGAGAAAAAAGAGGAAGGGAAAGCAGATGACTGCACCCTCCTACGTTCTGCATGAGATGCAGCTGAGGAAGAAAGAAGATACGTAAACAATATGGCATAGGGAGAGGAGATTGAGGAAAGGTAGAAGGATTTGGGCTTATAATTTCGTTGGATCAGAATATTTGAAAGGCAAGTGTTCCACTCCTTTCTACTGCAATCCTAATCTTTGCTTTTTCCTTGAATATGAGAAATTTGAACTGTTCTAGCCTTGAAATCTGATATCTTTATTGTTTGGAATGTAATTGCTTGAATCTGGAAAATTATCAAAATTCTGACCCTTCTACTTTGTTTCAGCTATAAATCCCTGTACAGATTTCCAATTTAGGCAAAGCTTATTTGATCTGAATATAGACTTGTAGACCTTTCTTTGGACAGCTTATTTGTATGATTTGGAGTAAATTTGCCTATCCAAACATTAAATTGAATCAACTCTATGGAATCTGTAAAATAGAGACTATAAGTTCTGACCTTTTGATACTAAACTGCCTATAAGTCTCTATTGGAAATTCTGATTTATGTGAAACTTACTTTGTTGGAAACTAGACTTATTGATCTTTCTTTTGATACCTAGATTGAAAAGTTTGGAGTTCAAATGACTGCCCAGAATTCTGCTGAATTCGATCTTATCATTTCTGAAAATAGAGATTTCGTTTCTTGACTCATGGTTACCGAATTCATTTGTAACTCTTTGGTTGAAACTCCTATTTGCATGAAACTTATTTTATCTGAAAGTAGACTACTTCAGCTTTCTAATGACATCCTTCTTGAGTGATTTGGAGCATAATTGATTATCTGAACAATTCATGAAATGTGGCTCTCAGATTCTGCCAATAATTGAGCTTTGGTTGATTCTACCTATTCTTGTTTATTCCTTTGGAAAATTGATTTCGATTATAATCCTTTCTTTGACTGAGCTTGATATTAATGCTTTGAATCCTTGTATGCTCTTGTTTTTACTTCCTTTCAAATTTGAATGCAATTGTAAAAGATTATGTTTGCATCGTATTGACTCATAAAGGCATATGTACGTTTTATTGATCCGCATGTGCTTCCGATGTGCTCCTTTTATTGCTCACCTGTCCTTTTTGTACTCTGGTAGCTGTGGGATTATTTGGACCTTTGCCCGCGATGCTCTGATTTCTGTTTGGGTCCATACTCTGAATGGACCATATTCTGTTTGAGATCCCACTGCCGCCCTCTGTGCTTTTGATATTATACCACTCAGTCACATGATTTTGCCTATTCATGTTTCATCTGTCTATTCATGTTTCATTTCTTTGGAAATTGAATCTAGCTAGAATTCTTTCTTTGATTGAGCTTTATATTATTACTTCAAATCCTTGAATACTCTTGCATTTATTTTCCTTTCAAATCTAACTGAATTTGTGAAAGATTATGTTTGT
>JAIWVJ010000079.1:0-20000 GCA_024322285.1 Musa beccarii
AAGAGAATGAATGCATTAAATAACATTTATATTCCTAATTTATGAATTTTGGTAAACATAGCTGAATGGACTTTTATTCTTCAAGTTGAGGTCTTCAAATTTGTCCTTCTCTCTTTATGATCACGTTGGCCATTTTAGAATCTTCTTGCAATCATAGAATGTTGATTGAGTCTTGACTAGCTTGATCTGGTTCATATCATTCCCCCTTTCCTGAAAAGGATTCGTCCTCGAATCATAGCCTCCATCACCTTGTTTGTACTTGATGATGTATGGAAAAGATTCAATAAACTCCACCCATTTTGCATGCCTACGACTTAGCTTTAAGATTTTCTTGGTCTCTTCGGGGTTACATCTATATGCTGGCCTATTTGGTATGCTTGCACTTGGAATGAAATCAATTTGATGCTCAATTCCTCTAGTTGGTGGCAAACCATTGGGAACTTCTTCGGGAAAGATGTCCTCATTTTCCTGCAAAATATCAACAATAACACTAGGCAAACTTTTGTCAATTTTGTTAGAAGAAATCAAAATGACCTTGTACATAAGTACAAGTAAGGGTTGCCTCATGGTTAAGGCCTCTTTTACATCACTCATTTTGGCATAAACACTCATTTTTCTTTCACTCAAGCCTTCCTTGTTTTCTCTCCCCTTGTATTTCCCAATACTCTTATTTTTATCACTCATCTCATCTTTTTCTTTTTTCTCTCTTTCTTGCTCCCTCCCAAAAGTTTTGGTTAATGAAGACTCAAGCTCCTCATATTGTTGTCTTATGCGCATCTGGTCTTCAAGAATTGTCTTCGGAGGCAACGGTCCAAGCTGATATTTCTGTCCATCCATGATCAATGAATAACGGTTCTTGAACCCATCATGTGTTACCCTACGATCATATTGCCATGGTCTCCCCAACAACATGTGACCAGCATACATAGGTACCACATCACACCAAACTTCATCCTTATATCTACCAATTGAAAAATGAACTAACACTTGCGATTTACCTTTACTACACCACTATCATTCAACCATTGCAACTTGTAAGGTTTCGGATGTTTGATAGTAGGCAATTTCAGTTTCTCCACAAGCAAGGTACTTGCCACATTGGTACAACTTCCGCTATCAACAATCACATTGCACAACTTATTAGCAATCAAACAATGAGTATGAAACAGATTTTCACGTTGTTCACCATGTTCATCATTTTTACTTTGCAAACTAAGTGTGCGTTGAATAACCAAAATTTCACCTTTAGCATACTCTACGTCACTAGTATCCTCTGGAATGTCATCATCATCCTCTCTTTCACTTTCAGATTCTAAATTCCCATCTTTTATAATCATAACTCTCTTATTTGGACATTCACGTGCTATATGTCCATGTCCAAGGCACTTAAAACACTTAATACCTCTACTTTGATTAGGTTGATTCTCACCTTTACCATTGTTGCCAAATTCATTTTTGCCTTTAATTCCATCAATTTTAGGCTTAACAATGGGTTTATCATCCTTTTTACTCCAATTCTGTTTCCAAGATGAAGACGAATTTGAATAAGGTTTTGAATCATACCTTGTGCCTTTTCTTTTGAGTTGTCTCTCAATCTTCATGGCCATATTCACCATATCCTCAATCTCCACATAATGCTGCAATTCCACAAGATCAGCAATGTTCTTGTTTAATCCACTCAGGAATCGAGCCATTGTAGCCTCACGGTCTTCCTCCACATTAGCTCTTATCATGGCTATCTCCATCTCTTTGTGATATTCATCAACACTCATGGAACCTTGTGTCAAAGTTTGCAGTCGTTGATGCAAATCCCGATAGTAATGACTTGGGACGAATCTTCTCCTCATGATTTGTTTCATCTCCAACCAAGTCTCTACGGGCCTTTCACCATTTCTACGCCTGTCTTTACATAATTGATCCCACCAAATTATAGCATAATCACAAAATTCAACAAGCAGCCTAATTTTACCTTTTTCTCTTCGGAGTAGTTGTGACATTCAAAGATCGGCTCCACTTTTCGCTCCCACACCAAATAAGTATCGGATTATTCTTTCCTTGAAAAGAAGGAATTTTCATTTTGATGCTGCCTATGTTTCTGTCCACACCATCAAAACGTCCTCTCCTAGTTTGTCTCGTAGGATTAACATCTTGATCAATTAGAGTGACTTGGTCATCGTCGAGGTCATCTCCGCCATTATATTCATCGTGGACGAATGTTGGTTGTCTCCTACGACGTGGTTCACCTTCCAATCTATTAATTGCATCATCATGCCTTTCTAGATGATCTCTTACATCTCCTATCACTTTGAACATACGTTCAAATTGTTGTTGCATTGCTTGAAGCAAAAGATCATTAGATGAAGAACTCGCTTCTTTTTCTTTAGACATGTTTGCAACCTGAAAAATAAAGTTAGAATAGCCTCACCAACACTCTCTCACGTGTTTCACTCAAGATTTGATTCACTCCACTCGTGTTTTCACACAATGTTTAGCTTTTCTCGATATTGATCTCACCACTCTTGCCTTTTACCTTTTGTTTTATTCTTTGAGTTCTTAGATTAACTAAAAAAACTTAAACAAACAATTCAGATTGTGGCAATTCAAGGGTATTGAAATTGGACATAAAAGCAAAAAAAATGTAAGCCAAATTTATAGGAGTGTATGATGCACTTCAATCATAAGCAAAGGTTTGAATTCAAGTATTTTGGAATGAAAAAAATTCCAAACTGAAACAAGAATTCAAAATAATGAAGAAAGAATTCTGCAATTTGCACGAAGTCCCTGAATTCACAATTTTTAAAAATTTCGATCTCTTTCTTTCTTTCCTTTTTTTTACCTTTGATCTTCTCCTCTCTTTTTTTTCTTTGATCTTGCTTTCCTCTCTTTTTTTTAGTTTTGATTTTTCTCTCTCGTTTTTTTAACTTTCTGTTTCTCTTTCTTTTTGACGATAAAGTGAGGGGAAAAAATGAAAAACAAACAGTGATAGCACAAGAAACACAAGCAATAAGAAGAAAGAAAGAATAGCAATTACGGATATCGTGATAAGAGAACAGGAAAAGTTAAAAGATAACAAATAAATGGATAAGCAAACCTCAAACTTGAGCCGTGCTCGATGCAAATGATGGAAATCATCAATTTAGCAACCATACACCCCGATAGCTAAAGAGCTATGATACATATGGAATGCAAATTGACACCCTCCAACGAATTGAAACAAGGTGGATCGTTCAAGAATGAAGTAAGGGAAACTATTCTAATTACTTATCAATAGAAAATTGATGAAATAACTAGAATAGCACTTTGAATTCCCTTAAGACGCCACAAACTAACAAGTCTGATAAGTCAAAGGAAAAGCAAAGATTTTGGTTGAACGCCACAAGCAGAAAAGCCTGATAAGTTCTAAAGTTCATGCAAGAACTTAAAAACAAAACACTCACCGGTGTTGAAGAATTGTTATACTTCCCAATTATCTTACACTGAGAGTCAACCTCATTTATATAGTATGAGGATAGTTTATCGCTATTACTCTTTTGCTCTGTTTCCTTATTGTTTATTATAAGGCCAATGAAATATATATATTTTTATTCTCAAAGTGTTAATTGTGGCTATTATTATTGTGGTTTCTATTCAACACATGGTTGGTAAACAATAGAAACAAAATCTATATTCACTCAAGATCTGACTATATAGTTGTTTATTATTGTTCTTGTGGTTATATTCTAAAATTTTGTTAATTTTTTATTTTTTGATAATTCGTATCTGTGGTGTGTAGACTGAAGGGCCCACACAGATGAGCTCTGCCCGCTTGTTTCTATCTTTCTAATCATAATTAATTATATTTCATCAAATTTTCTTGATATGGTTTAGAATTATATTGATGGAAAATTCTTATGCTAAGTAGATGGGACGTGTATACAAAGCATTGAACACCCAGGATGTGTTTGGGATGTCAAATTCTTGAAAAATGGAGATATTATCACAGCATGTTCTGATGGAACTGTGAGAATATGGACATTACATAGTGATAGCATTTGTGACCCACTGGAGCTTGAAGCTTTTGGATTGGAACTTTCTCAATATAAAACAAGCAGGTATTTATTTGTTCTTCAATTTAAACTTGTCAATACACTGTGAAGATTATTAAAGAAATTTTGAAAACTCTCTTTTCCTAATGTCCTATAAGAGTTTGACATATTTGCCTTCTGTAGTTTTTCAGTTTGTGATATTATTTTTGGAAGACTGATTGAACTTATTTCTTTAACTGTTACTCAGTTAGGATAGGTCATAGGTGTACTTGTTTAGTGGGATCAGTTGAAATTCTTTAGCTGAATGGTTGTGTATAGTTGAGCTGGCTAGGTGACTCATAATGAAGATAATATTATATGGGATGTCAATTGACATCATGGTTTTATTATCAGTTGGACTAATACGTGTCGATCAGTATCTATCTGTCTAACCAAGTACTGATACTGACGTGTTTGGTTTCGTACTAATATATTACTGTTCATTTTAATTTTTAATTTAGCTGATATTACCATGCACTACAGGTCAATCATCATCCAGTACATGGTTCGTCTTATCGGTTCATACCAGTTTACTGATTGACTAATGGTACGATATGTACTGATGTACCGATACATAATATGGTGGGGTGTACCAACAAACTGGTATATATTGCCACTGAGCAGTACGTCATGATATGGTGAACGTTGATCCAACATATTAATTCCGTACATGTATGATGGTCATTGAAATTGATGTTTGACCAAGATTTAAAACTTGAGTGAAGCATTATATTCCACAGTTATAACCAATTTTGAAGCAAATAATTTTGAATTTCTAGGGCCCTTTGACATTATCAATTGAGTTGCACCCTACTCTAAATTTGTTGCCAACATTATATGGACATGACATGCTAGGAAATGAATGTTGTTATTTGTTATGTGTTAACTATAAGTTAGTCTACATTGTTTAGGTACAACTTAGAGCAATTCATTTTAAGTTATTACTTTTTTATGTTTGTCTTAAATGTTCCCTGGTTGAGACTTCAGTCATTATTTTTGATGGCAGTGAGCCTTCGAAAGTTTGTTTTATTTCCATTTTGTATAACCTTGAAAATCTAGTGAATAATTTTACAATGAGTTGTTTCCACTTATTACATCTAGCTTCATTTTATCTCTTACTTCAACTCTCGTATTTCATGTACCAAGCAATAGTTATGTCTTGCTTTAGGAAGACATTTTAACCGGCTTTAATTTTTATTGAGAGATTTATTGGCTTGATTTTTGCTCAAACCTTCAGTTTGTATAGCAGTTTGAAAAGTTTAATATGTTTTGTGCTTGCTTGTGACTAAATTTATGCAATTTATATGCCTTTGCACAAACTAATACAGAAGTACATGGATTTTATGCAAACCATAGTGTTTTTCAAGATTTCAGACATAAACAGATAAACAAACTATATGCATTCTTTGGGCTCATGCATTCTTTGGAGCTCGTGGCCTACCGGGATACTATAACGCTCCCGGACACGACCGAGCAGCTCCTCGGTAACCACGGAGTTGAGGTCGTGCCACGACTTCAAGGCCTCAAGGGCTCGTGCCGTCTTCTCGGTGACAGGGGAGTCAGCCCGAAGGCGGTGGGCTACCCTCGACACCGCTAGAGGACGAGGACGTGGATGAAGACGAGGATAAGGAAGAGGTCATCCCGACAGACCTGAGGGAAGGAAAGGAAACGACTGAGGAAGAGGCCCGAGGAAGATGACAAACAGGGAGGACGAAGACGATGAAGACCGAGGAGGCAAAACGGTTAGAAGCACAAGAATGAAGCAGATCGCAGGTCCGCTTATAAGGAGGGTCTCGCCGGTCGAAACTGGCCGGGTCAGGTCGGAACCGGCCCAGTCTGAATCGGGGGTCGGTCCGGTCCAAGGGCCCGATCCACTGGGACGATTTGTCGAACCGGGGCCCGGTCCGAACTCGGGCCTAGTCGTCCGGTCGGTCCGGTCCGAGCCGATCTGAATCGGTTCGGTTGGGTCCGGTTCGAACTGGTCTGAACCGGTCCGATCGAAAACTGGAAACTAGCTATCGGAACCTGAAATCGAAAACGGCTACCGGAATCGGAAACCGCTCTTTAATTTGAATTATCTTGAGCGGATCCTTGAAAACCCCCTTGAGCGGGACGAAGAAACCCAATCCGAGGAAAGCCTAGTGTTCTTCTGCGGCATTTCCTCGGCGAGCGCTGTCTTCCTCCATCGGCGAAGCAGCTACTTGTCCATCGGCGGGTGTCTCCGCCCCCAGTATCGTTCTCTTTCTCCTCCTCTTCCTCCTTCATAGATGCGGCCCCCCTGCCACGATCCCTCCTCCCTCCCCCTCCCTCGTTGACCGTCGCAGAAGTGTGCCTAGAAGAACTTTTTTCTTTCGCCTTAAACCCTATTGCCTCGACCTCCTTCGCAACCCTAAGAAGGATGCCTCCTTCCTTGTTGGAACTCCCTTATCGCTCAATATATATTCGATTAAACATGCCCAGGAACTCCAATTCATTCACTCGTTTGGCCCATTGAATGCAGGCTCATTGTTGGAAGTCCATCCCATATCCGATCGGCATCGCAGCGACGGATCCAAGTTTCTTTTCCTAAAGCGAAGCACACACATTCTCCTCCTCAAGGTGCGATGCTCTGTTTCTTTTTTCTCCACATAACCTTCTCTCGATGATCTATTGCTGATCAGATCAAACTCACTCCCAGTAAGAGCCAAACGCTCAAGAAGTCATCAGGAAAACATTTAACATCCAACAAACAGTCAGGTGGAACTTCTGCAAAAAGGAAAACTCACCAAGAAACCTCTTGAAAGAAGAAAACGTTCAAGAATTCACCAAGAAAGCAATTCAGGTGCACTATTGCTTAGATATTATTTTCATTCCTTTAGCTGAGAATTGTTGGACCAGATTTACTAGTTAGAATGGACAAAGAGCACATTAGGTTTGATATGATACTCCTTTTGGCAGCCTTATCTGTAACCCCTATATACATCTTTTTTACACTTTTTGTTACATTATTAACAACTCATAGATTTTTTGGTAATCTTGCTTTAGATCAATGCATTCTAGGACTGAAATAGAGGCAATGACATCAACACATTCAAGAATTGACATTGACAGTTTAATTATGAACTTAGCATCTTTTTTAAAAAGTGCCTCCTATGTTGAGAACTAGGATTCAATTGCATTTGAAAATTGTTGTAATAAATGCTCTATGGTTAGAAGTCATATCTCAACTTGCATTGGAACATCTGACTGCCCATTAGAGATATAAAATATTTTTCATCTAGATATATAATTTCATGACCAATTATTTAGAAAAAGAGAGGAACATATGTTAAATAAAACAAAAGAACTACATGATAGTGTAGTTCTCACGAGTACAACCGATGAAGTGCAATAATCCTTGTGGAACAGCTTATGAGACAACAATCAAGTTCTTTCCCCTTTTCTATAACTAATAAAATAAAATTACATTCACCTTAATACCAGAGAATTATTTGAATATTTTATTACACAATGGAAGTAAAATAAAGGTTACAGACTTCCACTAGGATCGTGATACGTTGTGAATATTTAAGTTCCAATTGAATATGAAAGAGAAATTGATGCAAAAACCTCAGTTCAGGTCCCACATTGTCTTATCATGAGAGATATTGAGTGATCAACAGTTTTTACTATATCTTGGATTCATAGATCAACTATAATTTAGTTAGACCTATCACTCACTTTCTTCTCTACAGAAATTTTATGAAAATTCAATCTCCAAAAAGAAAGTATTCTTCCACATTTTCTTGGAAGAATACTTTATCAGTGTTATAGTTACATTTGGATCCTTGTTAAGTAGTTGACTGTCCTACCTAAGAATAGCAAATCTTTGACATGGGTCTTTCTGGATATTCAATTCTCATGATCAAATAGTAGCCTAAAGAAAACCAATTTGTGGGAATCGGGAGATGCATGCACAAACTACCAACTGAAATCTCATAAGATCTAGTATTATATATGAATCTGGGAGTATAATTTACCAAGACGTATTCACTGCTGATTCATACTTCCACAGTTTCTCTCAAAGAAAATCATAATTTGGAATGAAATTTTCTCATTTTTTTGATTTTGTTATTTTTTTGCTGCTTATATTTTTGTCATACTGGTACTTCTTGATGAATGATCCCCTTGAGATTTCTTTCGCTTGTTACAGTGCAGTATCATCCACGTATTTGCATTTCATTAAGTGGCTCTGATGATTATTATCACATATTCTCTTGTGTAACATGCTACTTGTATTTTTACTTCTATATTTGTAAATTCTTCAATATGGAATCTACACATGTGTAATGTCTTTGACTTTATATCAATTGCATTTTTGAGTCCATAGTGCTCTAAAATCTGCCATAATTTGGGTGTCGAGGGACCTTCTAAATGTCTTGGTTCAGTTCAGTTTCATCAGTTCATCTGACACTCCTATTGGCTGGCACATTTGAGTTGTTGGTCCTAATATGTGTGTGTTGTGTATAGTGTGTAGTGTGTAGTGTTTAATATGTTGTGTGTGTATTTGTTGTGTATGTTATGTGTGTGTTATGTGTAGTGTGTATTGTTGTTATGGGTTGTGTGTGTTGTGTGTTATGAGTTATGTGTGTAGTGTGTAGTGTATAGTGTATGTTTTGTGTCTAGTGTGTAGTGTGTAGTGTGTGGTGTGTAGTGTGTTTGTGTTGTGTGTAGCGTGTAGTGTGTACTATGTGTGTGTTGTGTGTAGTGTAGTGTGTTATGTGTTGTGTGTGTGTATATGTTGTGTATGTTATGTGTGTGTTATGTGTGTAGTGTGTATTGTTGTTATGAGTTGTGTGTTTTATGAGTTATGTGTTTGTATATAGTATGTGTTATGAGTTATGTGTGTGTAGTGTGTAGTGGGTAGTGTTTGTAGTGTGTAGTGTGTAGCGTAGGTGTTATGTGTAGTGTGTAGTGTGTGTGACATGGGTAGTGTATGTAGTATAATATGTGTGTATTGTGTGTAGTGTGTGCAGTGTTAAGTTGTTTGTATATATTGTGTGTGTATATGTTGTGTATGTTATGTGTGTGTTATGTGTGTAGTGTGTATTGTTGTTATGAGTTGTGTGTGTTATGAGTTATGTGTTTGTATATAGTATGTGTTATGAGTTATGTGTGTGTAGTGGGTAGTGTTTGTAGTGTGTAGTGTGTAGCGTAGGTGTTGTGTGTAGTGTGTAGTGTGTGTGTGACATGGGTAGTGTGTGTAGTATAATATGTGTGTATTGTGTGTAGTGTGTGCAGTGTTAAGTTGTTTGTATATATTGTGTGTGTTATGTGTGTATTGTGTGTAGTAGTGTGTGTGTATATGTTGTGTGTAGTTTGTGTGTTAAGTTGTGTGTGTATATGTTGTGTATGTTATGTGTGTGTTGTGTGTATAGTGTGTATTGTGTATTTTGTGTGTGTATAGTATGTGTTGTTTTTGTATGTGTGTACCCAATCGACCAAAAGCGGTCAAACTCGCGATTGAAAAATAGGTGAGCGGTCATAATATTTAGAACCGGTCAACGAATCAATAAGTCAATCGGTGGTGAGCGATCAACCGGTAACCCTTGATCGGTCAATCGGTTTAGCTTAAAACCCGTAATCGTCTAAAATATCAATCAGGTATTATCGGTCAACCGGTGGTCCGTCAAACTAATCAACCGATCAACTAGTTATCGAAAGCAAACCAAGCCAACCGTTGATCGATCAAATCGGTTATCGGTCAATCTATTAGCCGACCGTGAATTTGCTTTCATAAGAACCGATTACGAAGTGAGGGTCAATCGGTGACCATGGCATAAGAGGGCAAGGTGGAGTGGAAGACCTCGGTACAAGGTGGCTCTTGTACGAGCTGAAGGTATAGATGATGGCCTCCTCCGTCTCAGACTATGATCGAGGGTCATATCGAACCTGAGTTATTACGCGGAAAAGATGGATCGGATTCAGAGGGAGGAGGAACGAAGGGTCGCAAAAAGAGGGAGGCAACGATTGAAAAATAGAGTATGTCAGAAGAGACATGCAGTTGCGAACCCATACAACTAGATCAAACATCGAGTGAGAAACCCTCACCAAACAAATACTATGGGCTAATTATATATTAGCATTTCAATTTTTTAGCTTAAAAATATATTATTGTAAAAATAAAATATCTAATTTTATTTATTATAATATTATTAATTTATTGATGAAAGAATAAAAATAATAAACTAAAAAAAAAATTTAATATTTAAATTGATGATTACAAACAATATTAGTGGTGATGGATGATGTCAATGGTGATGGAGGATAGTATTAAAAACCACGAGTGACTGTTATGAATGAGAAAAGCATCAACTAAAAGTGAGGACCGTCTTACATTGGTATCGACATTGTTGTGTGTGTATATGTTGTGTTTGTTATGTGTGTGTTATGTATGCAGTGTATATTGTTGTTATGAGTTGTGTGTTATGAGTTATGTGTGTAGTGTGTAGTGTGTAGTGTGTTGTGTTTTGTGTAGTGTTTAGTGTTATATTATGTGTGTTTATGTTGTTTACGTTATGTGCGTGTTATGTGTGTAGTGTGTATTGTTGTTATGAGTTATGTGTGTGTAGTGTGTAGTGTGTGTGTTGTGTTTAGTGTGTAGTGTGTGTAGTGTGTGTGTGTGTGTGTGTGTGTGTGTAGTGTGTGTGTGTGTGTTGTGTGTTTGTAGTTTGTGTGTGTATGTATGTAGTGTGTAGCGTATGTGTGTGTGTGTATTGGTGTGTGTGTATTGTGTGTGTATGTGTGTGTGTGTAATGTATTGTGTGTATGTGTGTGTTATGTGTAGTGTATTGTGTATAGTGTTTAATATGTTGTGTGTTTGTATATGTTGTGTATGTTATGTGTGTGTTATGTGTGTAGTGTGTATTGTTGTTATGAGTTGTGTGTGTTGTGTGTTATGAGTTTTGTATGTGTCTAGTGTGTAGTGTATAGTGTATATGTTATGTGTATTTTGTAGTGTGTAGTGTGCGTGTGTTGTGTGTAGTGTGTAATATGTATGTGTTGTGTAGTATGTAGTGTTATGTGTTGTGTGTGTATATGTTGTGTATGTTACGTCTTTGTTATGTGTGTAATGTGTTGTTGTTGTGAGTTGTGTGTGTTATGAGTTATGAGTGTGTGTGTATGTGTGTATGTGTGTGTGTGTGTATGTGTGTGTGTGTGTGTGTGTTGTGTATTGTGTGTGTGTGTGTGTGTGTATGTGTGTGTGTGTGTGTTGTGTGTGTGTGTGTGTGTGTATGTGTGTGTGTGTGTGTGTGTGTAGTGTGTGTGTGTGTGTGTGTAGTGTGTGTGTGTGTGTGTGTGTGTGTGTGTGTGTGTGTGTGTGTGTGTGTGTATGTGTGTATATATTGTGTGTTGTGTGTAGTAGTGTGTGTAGTGTTAAGTTGTGTGTGTATATGTTGTGTGTGTTGTGTGTGTAGTGTGTATTGTGTATCTTGTGTGTGTATAGTATTTGTTGGTTTTGTTTGTGTGTAACTAATCGACCAGTCAACTGGTCAAACTAGCCAACCGGTGAGCGGTCATCCGGTCAACCAGTCAATAAGTCAACTGGTGAGCGATCAATCGGTAACCCTTGATCGGTCAATCGGTCAACCGGTGATCGGTCAAACCGATCAACCAGTTATCGGGCAAACCAATCAACCGGTTACCGGACATACCAATCAACCGATGACCGATCAAACCGGTTATCGGTCAACCTATCAACCGGTGACCGGTCAATCGGTGACCATGGCATAAGAGTGCAAGGTGGAGTGGATGACCTCGGTACAAGGTGGCTCTTATACGGGTTGAAGGTGTAGATGATGGCCTTCTCCATCTCAGACTGAGATCGAGGGCCATATCGAACCAGAGTTATTGCGCAGAATAGATGGATCAGATTTAGAGGGATGAGGAACGAAGTGTCGCAAAAAGAGAGAGGCAACGACTGAAAAATAGAGTATGTCAGAAGAGACATGCAGTTTCGAACCCTTATAACTAGACCAAACATCGAGTGAGAAACCCTCACCAAACATATACTATGGGCTAATTATATATTAGCATTTCAATTTTTTAGCTTAAAAATATATTATTATAAAAATAAAATATCTAATTTTATTTATTATAATATTATTAATTTATTGACGAAAGAATAAAAATAATAAATTAAAAAATATTTTTAATATTTAAATTGATGATTACAAACAATATTAGTGGTGATGGATGATGTCAATGGTGATGGAGGATAGCATTAAAAACCATGAGTGACTGTTATGAATGAGAAGAGCATCAACTAAAAGTACGGACCGTCTTACATCAGTATCGACATTATTATAGTTGCCAAACGATTTTTTGAAATACATTTAAGACACGTGAATTAGAACCATTGCTTTATAGTCTGACTTGTGATGGGAGTTGTAAAAATCGAATCATCAATTGCTTAAAAAACTCGAGATGGTGCCTTGGTAGCTCTATCAAGCACGCTCCCATACGAGTACGGGCGATCTCGAGGCACAACGTCGTCCGGACACTTGGGACGGTACACAACACATCGGGGGTTAGCACCCCCTTCGCTATAAGAGCCCCACACTGGCACTAGTCAGTGGGGACTTCCTTTTCAAGAACACTTAACTCTCTCTCTCACAAAAGCTAACTTATGCTTCGGAGGGGTCGGGTCGAAAAATCCCGACTCGATCTGTGTGCAGGAATCGAAGGGCTCGCAGCGAACCAATCAGCAAGAGGTGTCATCCACGAGCAGTCAGGCGACCTGCTTCAGCCGACCCGACGTCGACTTCTTATCTGAACACCAACCGAGGTGACCCAAGTGCATCCGGACCCGGACCTAGCCGTGCTGACTCAGCGACCACGGCGAAAAGGTACACTAACAATAATTTCATTTAAGTGATAGTTTAATTGATAGTAGCATTGAAATAATAGTATGTGCAGGTTTGTCTCCTTTTGACATGGTAGTTTGGGTTGAATTTTATTGCTTATTCCTTTTTAAGAACACTCAACTCTCTCTCTCTCACACAAAAGTTAACTTAAGCTTCATAGGGTCGGTTCGAAAAGTCTCGACCCGACCGATGTGCAGGAATCGAAGGGCCTGCAATGAGCCGATCAGCAAGAGGTGTCATCCCCGAGCAGGCAGATGACCCTCTTCTCCCAACCCGACACCGACTTTTTATTCGAACACCAACCGAGACGACCCAAGCGCATCCGGACCCGGACCTAGTCGTGATGACTTAGCTACCACGGCGTAAAGGTACACTAATAATAATTTCATTTAAGTGAAAGTTTAATTGATAGGAGCATTGGAATAATAGTATGTGCAAGTGTGTCTCCGTTTGAAATGGTAGTTTGGGTTAAATTTTATTTCTTATTCTTTTTCTTGTATATAATAATTGCTGGAGTGTGTGTTGTGTGTGTTATCAGTTATGTGTGTAGTGTGTAGTGTATAGTGTATGTGTTGTGTGTAGTGTGTAGTGTGTAATATGTGTGTGTAGTGTGTAGTGTTATGTTGTGTGTGTGTATATGTTGTGTTTGTTATGTGTGTGTTATGCGTGCAGTGTGTATTGTTGTTATGAGTTGTGTGTGTTATGAGTTGTGTGTGTAGTGTGTAGTGTGTAATATTTGTGTGTTGTGTGTTTTGTGTAGTGTTTAGTATTATATTGTGTGTCTTTATGTTGTGTACGTTATGTGTGTGTTATGTGTGTAGTGTGTATTGTTGTTATGAGTTGTATGTGTTATGAGTTATGTGTGTGTATGTTGTATGTGTTATGTGTTATGTGTGTGTAGTGTGTAGTGGGTAGTGTTTGTAGTGTGTAGTATGTATGTTATGTGTGTGTTATGTATGTAGTGTGTATTGTTGTTATGAGTTGTGTTATAAGTTACGTGTGTGTAGTGTGTGGTGTGTAGTGTGTGTGTTGTGTGTAGTATTATGTTGTGTGTGTATATGTTGTGTACGTTATGTGTGTGTTATATGTGTAGTGTGTGTGTGTGTGTGTGTGAGTGTATGTGTGTTGTGTGTAGTGTATGTTTTGTGTGTGTGTAGTGTGTAGTGGGTAGTGTTTGTAGTGTATGTATGTAGTGTGTATTGTTGTTATGAGTTGTGTTATGAGTTACGTGTGTGGTGTGTGGTGTGTAGTGTAATGTTGTGTGTGTGTGTATATGTAGCGTATGTGTAGTGTGTAGTGGGTAGTGTTTGTAGTGTGTAATATGTAGCGTATGTGTAGTGTGTAGTGTGTAGTGTGTGTGTGTGTGTGTGTGTGTGTGTGTGTGTGTGTGTGTGTGTGTGTGTGTGTTGTGTGTGTGTGTGTGTGTGTTGTGTGTTATGTGTGTGTGTTATGTGTGTAGTGTGTTGTTATGAGTGTGTGTGTGTGTGTAGTGTGTAGTGTGTGTGTGTGTATTGTGTGTGTGTATGTGTGTGTGTGTTTATTGTGTTTAGTGTGTAGTGTGTAGTGTGTAATATGTGTGTGTGTGTGTGTGTAGTGTGTGTGTGTGTGTGTGTGTGTGTAGTGTGTGTGTGTGTAGTGTGTGTGTGTGTTATGTGTGTGTGTGTGTGTGTGTGTGTGTGTGTGTGTGTGTGTGTGTGTGTGTATGTGTGTGTGTGTGTGTGTGTGTGTAATGTGTGTGTGTGTGTATGTGTGTGTGTGTGTGTGTGTAGTGTGTGTAGTTAATATGTTGTGTGTGTGTTATGTTGTATGTTGTGTGTGTATTATGTGTGTGTAGTGTGTAGTGTGTAGTGTGTGTGTTGTTTATGAGTTGTGTTTTGTGTGTGTTGTGTGTGTTGTGTGTGTAGTGTTAAGTGTATAATGTATGTGTGTGTGTGTGTGTGTGTGTGTGTGTGTGTGTGTGTGTGTGTGTGTATGTGTGTAATATGTGTGTGTGTGTGTGTAGTGTATGTGTGTGTGTGTGTGTTTTGTGTATGTTATGTGTGTGTGTGTGTGTGTATTGTTGTTATGAGTTATGTGTGTGTAGTGTGTAGTGTGTAGTAGTGTAGTAGTGTTTGTGTGTGTGTAGTGTGTAGTGTTTAGTGTGTGTGTGTGTGTAGTGTGTGTGTGTGTGTGTAGTGTGTGTTGTGTAATATGTGTGTATTGTGTGTAATGTGTGCAGTGTTAAGTTGTGTGTATATTTTTGTTTGTGTTATTTGTGTATTGTGTGTAGTAGTGTGTGTAGTGTTAAGTTGTGTTTATATGTTGTGTTTGTTATGTGTGTTGTGTGTATAGTATGTGTTGTTTTTGTATGTGTGTACCCAATCGACCAGGCAACTGGTCAAACTAGCCAACCGGTGAGCGGTCATCCGGTCTACCAGTCAATAAGTCAATTGGTGAGCGATCAACCGGTAACCCTCGATCGGTCAATCGGTCAACTCGGTCAACAGGTGATCGGTCAAACCGATTAACCGATCAACTAGTTACCGAGCAAACCAGTCGATCGTTGACTGGTCAAACTGGTTATCGATCAACCTATCAGCTGGTGATCGGTCAATCGGTGACCATGGCATAAGAGTGCAAGGTGGAGTGGAAGACCTCAGTACAAGTTGGCTCTTGTACGGGTTGAAGGTGTAGATGATGGCCTCCTCCATCTCAGACTACGATCGAGGGCCATATCGAACCTGAGTTGTTGCACGGAATAGATAGATCGGATTCAGAGGAAGGAGGAACGAAGGGCCGCAAAAAGAGAGAGGTAATGACTGAAAAAATAGAGTATGTCAGAAGAGACATGCGCTACGAACCCTTATAACTAGACCAAACATTGAGTGAGAAACCCTCACCAAACAGATACTATGGGCTAATTATATATTAGCATTTCAATTTTTTAGCTTAAAAAATATATTATTGTAAAAATAAAATATCTAATTTTATTTATTATAATATTATTAATTTATTGATAAAAGAATAAAAATAATAAATTAAAAAATATTTTTAATATTTAAATTGATGATGACAAACAACATTAGTGGTGATGGATGATGTCAATGGTGATAGAGGATAACATTAAAAACCACGAGTGACTGTTATGAATGAGAAGAGCATCAACTGAAAGTAAGGACCGTCTTACATCATTATCGACATTGTTATAGTTGCCAAACGATTTTTTGAAATACATCTAAGACACGTGAATTAGAACCATTGCTTTATAGTCTAACTTGTGATGGGAGATGTAGAAATCAGATCATCAATAGCTTCAAAAATTCGATACGATGCCTTGGCCGCTTTATCGAGCAGCGCGCCCGTCTATGCAGGCGGCGAGCCTCGAGGCACAGCCGTCCGGACACTTGGGATGGTACACAACACATCTGGTTTGCACCCCTTCACTATAAGATCCCCACACCGCAGATCGCTTAGTGGGGACTTCCTTTTCAAGAACAATCAACTCTCTCTCTCACAAAAGCTAACTTATGCTTCGGAGGGGTCGGTCGGAAAATCCCGACTCGACGTGTGTGTGTGCAGAATCGAAGGGCCCGCAAAGCCGAGCCGATCAAAGAAGAGGTGTCATCCCGAGTGAGCAGAGACGACCGCTTCACCCGACCCGATGTCGACTTCTTATCTGAACAGTAACCAAGGTGACCAAAGTGCATCCGGACCCGGACCTAACCGTGCTGACTCAGCGACCATGGCGTATAGGTACACTAACAATAATTTCATTTAAGTGATAGTTTAATTGAAAGTATCATTGGAATAATAGTATATGCAGGTTTGCTCCTTTTGACATGGTAGTTTGGGTTGAATTTTATTGCTTATTCATTTTTAAGAATACTTAACTCTCTCACAAAAGCTAACTTAAAGCGGAGGGGTTGGTTCGGAAAATCCCGACCGACCGACCGGTGTGTGAGGAATCGAAGGGCCCGCAACTAGCCGATCAACAAGAGGTGTCATCCCCGAAAGGGTAGATGACTCGTTTCACCCGACCGACGCACGACTTCTTAATCGAACACCAATCGACGCGCCCAAGCGCATCCGGACCCGGAGACCTAGCCGTCTTGACTCGTACGGCGTAAAGGTACACTAAGAATAATTTCATTTTAGTAATAGTTTAATTGATAGTAGCATTGGAATTATAGTATATGCATGTTTGTCTCCTTTTGACATGGTAGTTTGGGTTGAATTTTTTTGCTTATTCCTTTTTAAGAACACTAACTCTTTCTCTCACAAAAGCTAACTTAATCTTCGGAGGGGTCGATTCGAAAAATCCTGACCCGACCGGTGTGCAGGAATCGAAGGGCCCGCAACGAGCCGATCAGCAAGAGGTGTCATCCCCGAGCAGGTAGATGACTCGTTTCACGCAACCTGACGCCGACTTCTTAACCGAACACCAACCGAGGCGGCCCAAGCGCATCCGGACTCGGACCTAGCCGTGCTGACTCAGCGACCACGGCGTAAAGGTACACTAACAATAATTTTATTTAAGTAATAGTTTAATTGATAGTAGCATTAGAATTATTGTATATGTAGGTTTGTCTCGTTTTATTATGTTAGTTTGGGTTGAATTTTATTACTTATTCCTTTTTAAGAACACTCAACTCTCTCTCTCTCTCACAAAAGCTAACTTAAGCTTCAGAGGGGTCGGTTCGGAAAATCCCAACCCGACCGGTGTGCAGGAATCGAAGGGCCCGCAACGAGTCGATCAGCAAGAGGTGTCATCCCCAAGCAGGCAGATGAGCCGCTTCTCCCATCCCGATGCCGACTTCTTATCCGAACACCAACCGAGGTGCCCCAAGCGCATCCGGACCCGGACCTAGCCGTGCTGACTCAGCGACCACAACGTAAAGGTACACTAATAATAATTTCATTTAAGTGATAGTTTAATTGATATGAGCATTGGAATAATAGTATGTGCAGGTTTGTCTCCTTTTGACATGGTAGTTTGGGTTGAATTTTATTGCTTATTCCTTTTCTTGTATATAATAATTACATGAGTGTTTGTGTGTGCTGGTTTGTGATGTTGTAGATTTTGTTATGCGTTGTGTGTGTTATGAGTTATGTGTGTGTAGTGTATAGTGTATGTGTTGTGTGTAGTGTGTAGTGTGTGTGTGTGTAGTGTGTAGTGTTGTGTAGTGTGTGTGTGTGTGTGTGTGTGTGTGTGTGTTGTGTGTGTGTGTGTGTTGTTATGAGTTGTGTGTGTGTGTGTGTTATGAGTTGTATGTAGTGTAGTGTGTAGTGTGTAATATGTGTGTGTGTGTGTTTTGTGTAGTGTGTAGTGTTATATTGTGTGTGTGTGTGTGTGTGTTATGTAGTGTGTTATTGTTATAGTAGTGTATTGTGTTATAGTGTGTGTGTATAGTTTGTATGTGTTATGTTTTATGTGTAGTGTTTAGTGGGTAGTGTGTGTAGTGTGTAGTGTGTGTGTGTGTGTGTGTGTGTGTATGTGTTATGTGTGTGTGTATTGTGTAGTGTATGTTATGTGTGTGTTATGTGTGTAGTGTGTATTGTTGTTTATGAGTTGTGTATTATTAGTGTGTGTGTGTGTAGTGTGTGTGTAAGTGTGTGTGTGTGTGTGTGTGTGTATTATGTGTGTGTGTGTGTGTGTGTGTGTGTGTGTGTGTGTATGTTTTGTGTGTGTGTGTGTGTGTGTAGTGTTATGTGTGTGTGTGTATATGTGTGTGTGTATGTGTGTGTGTATGTGTGTGTGTGTATGTGTGTGTGTATTGTTGTGTTAGTTGTGTTATGAGTTTTGTTGTGTTGTGTGTGTGTATGTGTTATGTATGTGTGTGTAGTGTGTAGTGGTAGTGTTTATGTGTGTGTGTGTGTGTGTGTGTGTGTGTGTGTGTGTGTGTGTGTGTATAGTGTTATGTGTTTCTTTGTGTATGTTATGTGTGTGTTTTGTGTGTGTTTGTATTATGTGTTATGAGTTATGTGTGTATAGTGTGTAGTATGTGTGTGTATGTGTGTGTGTAGTGTGTGTGTGTGTGTGTGTGTGTGTGTGTGTGTGTGTGTGTGTGTGTGTGTGTGTGTGTGTGTGTGTGTGTGTGTGTGTGTATGTGTATGTGTGTGTGTGTGTAGTGTGTGTGTGTGTGTGTGTGTGTGTGTGTGTGTGTGTGTGTGTGTGTGTGTGTGTGTGTGTGTGTGTGTAGTGTGTGTGTGTGTGTGTATGTGTGTGTGTGTGTGTGTGTGTATTAATATGTGTGTGTGTGTGTGTGTGTTTTGTATGTTATGTGTGTGTGTGTTGTGTGTAGTGTGTAGTTTAGTGTGTTGTTGTGTGTGTGTGTGTGTGTGTGTGTGTGTGTGTGTGTGTGTGTGTGTGTGTGTAGTGTGTATGTGTGTAGTGTGTGTGTGTGTGTGTATGTGTGTGTGTGTGTGTGTGTGTGTGTGTAGTGTGTGTGTGTGTGTGTGTGTGTGTGTGTGTGTGTGTGTGTGTGTGTGTGTGTGTGTGTATATGTTGTGTATGTTGTGTGTGTGTAGTGTGTATTGTTGTTATGTGTTGTGTGTGTGTTGTGTGTATGAGTTATGTGTATGTATGTAGTATGTGTTATAAGTATGTGTGTGTGTATTTTGTAGTGGGTAGTGTTTGTAGTGTGTGTAGTGTGTAGCATGGTGTGTGTTGTGTGTGTGTGTGTGTGTGTGTGTGTAGTGTAATATGTGTGTATGTGTGTGTGTGTGTGTAAGTGTGTAATGTTAAGTTGTGTGTATATATTGTGTGTATTATGTGTTTGTGTGTGTGTGTAGTGTGTGCGTATATGTTGTGTAGTTATGTGTTAAGTTGTGTGTGTATATATTGTATATGTTGTGTGTGTGTCTCTGTGTGTATAATGTGTATTGTGTATCTTGTGTGTGTATAGTATGTGTTGTTTTTGTATGTGTGTACCCAATCGATCAGCAAATCGTCAAACTCAAGCAAACCTAATGAGGTGATCATCCGGTCAACGATCAATAAGTCAATGGTGAGATCGATCGATCGTTAACCCTGATGATGATCGGTCAATCTGGCCAACCGTAATCAGTCAAC